>JAVDBV010022324.1:1021-18182 GCA_032619315.1 Piper longum
ATAACTATGATATTATAATTATTATTCATGATTAATGAGTATTATTTATTTATTTATTTATTGAATTATTATATATTTATTTATTAATAATTTAATTATTATATATTTACTAACACTATTATGTATGATATTTACTCGTGTATTAAAATAGGATAGTTATATTATTACTATATGATTAGAATATTATTATGTTAATAGTTTTACTATTTATTTAATTATGTATGAGTGCATTTACTTGTTTATATATTTATTTGTTTGTTTATTTATTATTTATTATTATGTATCGATTTATGTGCCACATGTTTAGTTATAAGTTTATTATCAATATTTTCTTGATTAGAATGTATTGATAATATGAGCACAGACCATATATAGATGTCACTATTTTACTTAGCTATAGATATTGCCATAGACATGTCGTCGTGTTTGGAGCTTGGTCCACAGGTCTATAGGATTCTCCTTTTGCTAGATCTCTGCTTGACTACCTGTGTGTTGATTTTAATCATGTTTTTGAGATAGGACGTCATCAGCTATGTTATATAAGATCCCTTTGATGTCGGTCCATTTATCCATATTTTCTACACATGTTTAATAAAACTACAAGGATGAGATCCTTTTTTGGGTTTTGAACTGAAGCTCTAAAAATATATGATAGAAGTCTCTTTCCTAAACCTATCATATTAGTATGCGCATTTTATGAATTTCATGAATAAGAGAGTGAACAGTATGTAGATATGTATGGACCGTACTAGTACTTCTTCAAACCCCGAGGTAATGCGGCTTATGAGGGTACTGCATAATGGAGCACATTTACGGAGTTTGTGACACTAATTTAGGTGTTCCTTCTGCTACTCGCGTACCATGGAAAGTGTTACATGGAGGATGTAAGGCGTAGGCATAGTATGTATGAATATGACAATTAGACTTGCATGCAAGCCGGCACTTGTTTAAGTATGTTTGCATACCATCCAGTGTGAGGCAATTCTGAAGTTTCTTAAGTTTTTGTGGGTAATGGATACCATTTGCCTATTTGTACTACTTATTTTTAAGACAATACTTGTTACTGGCATTTTTTATATTATATATGTAGGTCTTCCAATCGTGAGTCAACTTTGGTTGGAGGACAAATAAACACTACATACACTTCATCTCAATGCAATTATTTTCTTTCTTTCTTTATTTATATTTGATGTATTTTGACAAATTTTTAACAATGTCTTTCATTTTCATTATACCAAGCGAGTTGTTTTGATCTATTTTATCAATCAAGTCTTACTAACCAACAACTTTATACATGGATTGACTCTATCGTAGTATTTTTTTACGGTTCTTAGGTGAACAAAAATTAGGGTGTTACAAGTTGGTATCAGAGCCATGTCCTAGTCGATTGATATAAAAAATTTTTGTTTTAAGCCAAGTGTCAGGAGTTGTCCTTAGCCAAGCCGACATGTATTTCCTTTGGTATTTTCTCAGTATTTCAGTTTTTTGCTCAGCTAGACTTGAGCAGTGCATGTTTTAGTGTTAATAGAAATTATGAGATAGATATGAGATCATGATTTTTGTAGATGTCAACATGGATCTCACCAACATGTCATTATAAGCTTAGAGATAGGTCCTCACTTTTACTATGCCAAAGATTTGGACAACTTAGGAGTGTCCACAGGTTCATTTAGTTGAAGTTGAGACGAATAGTGACCAGGAGTATGTGGAGCACCAGGGACATTACAGCACTTGTCCATCATTTGCATGTCACCACATCAGTCCATCCTTGGGACATGATGTACATCGTGAGATAAAGTTATCAGAGATAATACATATAAGGAGTTTGAAGTATTGAGGCACTGACAAAGTTAGTTAGTGCATGAGTTGGACCATTGTGTGCTCTACAAAGATCCATTAGGCATACTTTGGGGTAAATGACAGTGGAGACACTGAAGTACTTGGAGTATAGATGAGAGTTTGGGCAAATGACTTGAGATGGACCACTTTTAGGAGATAGCAGTGGATGAGGATGAGTATGGAGGTAGATCTATAGTCCCATGGACACTTCACTGCTTCCCCCTCTTCCACTAGTGTATGTCTTTCCTAAGAATATTGTTGGTTACTCTTTAACAAACAAAGTCATGAACACAACAAGGATAAGTGAGATTACCTTTGACCATAGATTTAGAAGGTTGACTAGATTTCACTCGATCTACCAAGGCTAGATTAGTGATTTCAATTGAGAGGCAATCAGCTCTTATGAGAGCACTCACACCAGATTTCATAGGATAAGTGTAGGCTCAACGTTGGTCTGCCATCGTAAGTGTCGCCACCATGATCCATACCCCTCTAGATCAGACATACGTGGTTAAAAAACTTGAGTAGAATTGTTGGTAGCTACTTCTAAGGTGACTAGTTGGGTCTCAACATTACCTTTCCATCGTATGCGTCACCACTATGATCCAAACCCCTCAGGATCAGACATGCATGGATTGATAGCCTGAGCCGAGTTAGTAGCAGCTACCTATGGGGAGATAGACACATGGAGATAAGCATCTCAAAGATAGTAGTGGGTTCACGAAGTACATGATTAGGAACAGATCTTCAGCAGTTGGAAGTAAAACCACCGTCCATGATGCATAGCCATCATCTGAGTTGCACAACCACCGTCTAAGTAGCACAACTACCATCTATGATGCACAACCACCATTCGAGTTGCCCAACGTGATGCACAACCACTAACTGTGTTGTACTATCACCGTCTGTGATGCACTACCACCATTCGAAGGAGTAGTCATAGTGAAAGCAAAGGCCAAGTAGTTACCTCACCCTACTGAGGACAACTACTTGAAGATTTTCATAGCTTTGTATAGAAACCGCATGTCACAGCCTTAAGAGCAGAGTTCAGTCAGAGATTGAGGATAATATAAGCTATAGTAACATCATCCGGGCAAATAAAAGTTAGGCAGACTAGTATTATTTAGATGTGATGGCACACGATTGACTTCACCAACCATCTTGCATACCATACCCCTGACCTGACATCCTCAGGTCAGATGTGTATTGCATGATAGTGCTAGTGACACCCTTCTAGGGATCATCAGACAGTGTTAGTTAGTCATTTATAGATGCATATGGACAAAGTTAGAGAACATGATAGTATGATATCCAGATGATATGTCCACAATGGTCAGATTGATCAGTCAGCTTGAAAGTATACATGGGACCCACAACCATAGTTATACAAATCAGATAGTTAGCAAATGATCTGATATTTAGTTTAACTCATTTAGAGTTTGGCCCAACCAGAGAGAGATGTTTAACTCTTACTAAAATTTTGGCATAGATGATGGGTTTAGTGAGGGAGATGATCAGTACCTTACCTTGAGACATAGGATTGTACCTTTGCACCGAGTATAGGAGGTATGTTCATGGTACTGTTTAGGGCTTACAGTGTAGGTAGCTGATTAGTGACCAGTCTAGATGAGACAACTTCAATCAAGCTTGGGAGAGATGCAAATAGGGACATCAGTTAGACAAGACCACACTGACCATATGGTGGGACACCAGTGTGTGCTCATCAATAAAATACATGAATAAGATTACTTAATAAAATACATCAATAAAATATTAATTAATCATGAATAATAATAATATCATATTTATCCACTACGGAATACATAATTAAATACAAATAAATAATAAGATACAACAACAAAGAAATAGACAAACAAATAAATAAATAAATAAAATTTAGTAAACATGAATAAGATTACTATTAGTAAGCAAACATATCAATAATAATAATGAACAATCACATAAATTTTCATCATAAACGACAAACATATAAATAAAAATAAGAAAAGAAATAGGCAATAATGAATAAATAAATAAATAAAAACACTGAATATATCAAAATTTGATAAATAATATGAATAAGTATCCAAATTAATTTAGGGGTTCTCGAATTATCGAAAACAGTTAAAAAATTGCTAAAAATGGGCTAAAAATGAGCTGAACTAGGTTAACTCACTGAACCGAATTAGGTTGGCTGAGTTAACTTGGTCTAGGTCAGATAAACTAGTAGAGTGGATTGGCTACGCTGCTCTAGACTGCTGGATGCAGAGATGGACAAGTAGTTGGACGTGAACGGGTAAACGGGACTCGGGTTGGTGAATGCGAACGCGTGTAGGCAGAAGTGAACACAAGCAATCGGACACAAACTCGAGCAAACGGGTCTGACGAGGTGGGCAGTGCCTGTCGCCATAAAACACCAACAGCAGCGAAGCTGCGGTTGTCACCAGTCAGGATCGATGGCCCAGGCGACAGGGAACATGCTAGTGGTGGCGATCGGTAGAGTTCGGCCGCCGATTAGCTGGAAAACGGCCGAAAAGGGGGTGGAATCACAACCAAGCACGGCGACATCGCTGGTGCCAATCGCTACCATGGCAATGGTCATGGGTGGTCTCCAAATGAAGATCTTGGCAATTAGTCTCACCAGAGGCAGCTCACCGGCACCAGAAAACAGCTTGAACAACAACAGCGGCGACAACATTCGTTTGGAAAAACACCGTTGCCAGCAGCGATTGTGATGATGCTTATGATCATGAGAGCTATGCATTAATAGCCGGACGCAAAGTAGTGATGGTGTTGCTAGTCCAATGGCCATGGGAGGGCTGGAGACACTTCAGCGGCGAGCCAATGTGGCGGCGGCACTAGGGGTAGAAATCATCAAAAATCGTGATAAATTTCTGAAAAATAACTTGGTGAAGGTAGGGCTGACATGGATGGCTCTAATCTTACCATGTGGCACGATTTGAATGCTAGACAACTCATGCCTTAGTAGGGCTCACCTATTGGTATATTAGATATACATATATATATACACACATATATACACACACACACACACACACACACACACACACACACACACATATATATATATATAAAGCTTGGATTGAAACAATCCAAAATTAAAACTTACTTGAGTCCTAAAAGTGACTCTATACACAAGAATAAAAGTAGAAAAGCTAAATAGGTCTTGAACTATAAACTCAATCAGATGAAAATCTACGAATCAAATCAAGCTGGGCCCAAAGGGTCTATCCAGTGATCCAAAATCCATATGATGCAAATAAGATAGCCTGAAAATCCCAAATGAATACTAAACACTACAACAGCCTAGATCTAGGCCTAGAAACCAAGCTAACCCATAAAAAAATCTGTATACTTCGCGTATACTTTGATAACTCATGAATGGCCCCATTTTCTCAGTCTAAAAACTAGTCTAGCATGAGCACGCTTGACCCGACTTGAGATTGGCCTGAACCAGGAAAAACTACAAGCAAGTAAAACCCTAACCTAGAGCTGGGTTTTACAACCTAACCTCCTTTTAAAAATTTAATCCTCATAATCTCTTACATCAACTGTGATTGAAGGGCTCAATTGAAGATGCCATTTAGCTGGCAAACGAGTAGCTCTCTCCATCAAAAGCTAGCTGCACACGAACCAACATGAAACTAGAACTTTGAACACTGAAGAAGCACCCTAGCTCCTTACTAATTTTGCTGGACGAACTACACTTGATGGAATCAACTGACAAAACAGGGCATGCATGCTGGAATCATCTCATTGGACATGCTCTTAGGGTCACTGCAACTATGGCGACTGAAATGCAATGACCTTGGCAGAAAAAACATAGGTTCTACCCACGTCTCCCTGATCCTCATAAATGTCACATGACAACTACTTGTATTCTTAGGGCACTCTACTTTAGGTCCTAGGCTATATTATTGTGTCCTACGAGTCCTGCTAGTATATGGTAGACATGGGTACTAAGTAAGAGTATTTATTAATGAGTTATATGGTTCATTGTTGCCAATCTAGGTTAAACTCTCAGGTGTCACTATAAGAGGAACTGCACTGCTCACCGAGTCCTAGCCAACTCATTCCCAAATCAAGTATATCACTCTTTTTCATAATAGAACAAGGATAGCTGCTATGACCCTATTAGGAGTTATGCCTCTCGAAACTATCTATATAATCACTAACTCCTGCTGATGGGAGCTCTTTGTGATGGAATAGTGGTGAGAACACATGTACATGTACAACGTGTCTTATGAAGTATGAAAATGTACTCTGCATGGAACTTCGGTGTCTGCATCTGGTCTGTGGCATGTGCGCTGATCAATGTCTACCCATTTCTACCATCTGGAAAACTGATGGTAACACTTATATGTATCTAGGAGAGTGAGTGTCAAAATACGAAGGTGAAATCTTACCTTTGTGTGATATCTTTGGTCACAAGAACAGAGACTGGATCTCTATTGAAAAACTAGTCACATTGCCTTAGGTGTCTCATCCTCATGGGTCTGACATCGGGTGTGCGGGATAGTACACTAAGACGAGAAGATGCTACTAGGTCTATACATCAGTCTATCTGTGGTGATGTGAGGATTTTCGTCTGAGTCGCAGTGGGTAATGAAACTCTGTAAATAATATTGGGTGGCTCAAAACTATGGGTATGTCCATGGACATGTCTCTAAGATCATCATGATTGGACTCCGACATAGGTGGCTAGCTCTCATTGTGAGGTTTGGCATGTATCTCATACACTCCTCAATGGTGTGTGGCCTACCACCCCATATCGATTAATTGCACTAATCTTGACTTACATAACTATTACCAGTGTGGTAGACTCTCAAGCAAAGTTGTCAGTTAAGATGAGCATAAACTGGTGTCCCTCTATCTAGTGAACATGAGCTGGTCTAACTAAAGTCCCAGCTTGCATCACCCCCAAGATGGGGTGAAGTTGTCTCCCCAAGACTGGTCTGCAATCAGCTACCTACACTCTAAGCCCTAAACAGTACCACAAAGGTACCTCCTATACTTAGGGCAAAGGCTCAAACTTACAGCTCAAGGTAAAGACCTAATCATGCTGACAAAGCACAAGGAAAACATTGTCTCCCTAATGGATACTCCCTCACTAAACCCACCATCTAAGCCAAAGGCTCTAATACGAATCGAACTCCTCTCACTGGCTGGAGTCATATTGCATGTCTGAACATCTGCTAATGATCTAATCTGTATACCCTGCCTATAACCCATAGGTATGTTGTCATGCATAATGAACAATCTGACCACTGTGGCCATCCCATCTAAAAGTCATATTGTCATCTTCTCTGACTCTTTCCATATGCATCCCTATAACACTGCACTAACACTCCCTCCGAGATGGTTGGTGAAGTTCTTCTTGTGCCATTACTTCAAAACAATCCTAGTGTTCCTAACTATCCTATGCCCTACTGATGTTATCGTAGCTATATCTTATCCTCAATCTCTAACCCTATTCGGCTTTGAATGTTGTGACATGCTGTCTCTGTGCATAGCTAAGAACATCCTTAAGTAGCTATCCTCCTGTAGGGTGAGGTAACTACTTGGCCTTTGCTTTCACAATAACTACTTACTCGAACGGCGGTAGTGCATCTCAAATGGTGGTTATGCAAGTCAGACAGCGGTTGTGCACCTCGACCGTCATGCAAAGCGGTCATTGTTCTAATTTATTCATTTTTTTAATGCTAGGAAAAACCTAAAACAACCAGAGTTGTCATGCAAATTCTTATGATTAAAGGATTTTTCCTATGTCAAGACATTCATTATAATCATCGAAACCGAAGAATTGTGAAAATAATATAGGTATAGAACCAACTCTCGAATGCAATCATTTACTCAGTTCATCCCTCATATCAATTATTCAAGTTTTCCTAAGAAAGTTTAGAATAATTCACATGTATCTATCATTGAACCAAGAGACTAATACACAGTTACATAATAAAATTTTTACACTAAAATACACTAATATATATATATCTAAACATGAGTCGAGCATGAACAATATGCACAAACCTAAAACAAGATTAGTGTCTTGACAACATTTAAGAACACAAGATAAAATAGATAAATAATCATCAAAAATCTCTCCAAAAATAGTAAAGTCATCCATAAATACTTCTAGGCCATGTTCAATTATATCAGTAATGATGGTCATCATGCATCTTTGGAATGTAGCAGGAGTATTAAACAAGCCAAAGGGAATTCACCGAAAAGCAGAAGTGCCATGAGCACAAGTAAACGTCATCTTCTCTTGATCCTCGGATGCAATGGTAATCTGATTGTAACCTAAATATCCATCAAAAAAACAAAAGTAAGCATTCCCAGCTAATCTATCAAGCATTTCATTAATGAATAGGAGAGGAAAGTGATCTTTTTTTGTAGCCTTGTTGAGCTTCCTATAGTCCATGCACACACACCACCCCGTGATGATCCTTGTAAGAATCAGTTCATCTCTCTCGTTCTTTACAAGAGATATACCTCTTTTCTTTGGTACACATTGTACTGGACTTACCTAAGTACTATCAGCAATGGGATACATCACTCTTGCATCGAACCACTTAATAATTTGTTTCTTGATCACTTCTTTCATGTTGCGGTTGAGTCATCATTGGTGCTCTACAGTTGGATGGCATCCATCCACTAAACTGATCCTATGCATACAAAAGGATTGATCAATGCCTTTTATGTTTGCTATAGTCCAAGCAATAGTTGACTTGTGATTCTTTAGTATTCTACTCAGCTTCTCCTCCTGCAACATAGTTAGCTCTGAAGAAATTATAAGAGTGTCATTAGGCCCTAAGAAAGTATATTTAAGATGTTTTGGAAGTTGCTTTAGCTCCAAAATAGGTGGTACTTCACCTGATAGCAGCAATCTATGGAATGATAGATCTAAGGTTTCCACAACTCTAAATCTCATAGGCAAGATTGGTTGTAAATCTAATACTTTAAGCATCTCTTCCATATCAGTATCTTCTTCGCAAAGAGAATTTATGGCCTTATGTAATGAATCACTCTACCGATCCCCTTTGCACATTATTTTATCAAATAGTTCAATTCTAGAACTATCATACGTTGCATCCGAGCAATTCATGGACTTAAAAATATTGTATGTGACATATTCGTTGTTTACGGTAAGTCTAAGTTTTCCAGTGGCTATGTCGATCAGTGTTCTCCCAGTTTCCAAGAACCCTCTCCCAACGAGGAGTGGTATATTGTCATTCCTTCCTTCCATTTTTGAGCACCACAAAATTTGTATGAAAAATAAACTTATCAACCTTTATTAAAACATCTTTAATGACTACTTTAAGATATGCCAATGACCAGCCAGGCAACTAGAGTATGATGTTGGTAGGAGCAATGTCCTAGATCCCTAAACTTTTAAAAATAGAAAAAGGCATAATATTAATGCTAGAACCTAAGTTACATAAAGCATTACAATGAACATTTCCTCCAATTGAACATGGAATCACAAATTTGCCCGGGTCCTTCATCTTAAGAGGTAGTTTTCTTTGGAGGACACCACTACATTCCTTTGTCATGGCCACAACTTAATTGTTATCTACTCTCCTTTTCTTTGCTAGAATATCCTTCAAGAATTTTAAATAACTAGGCATTTGCTCAAATGCTTTAGGAAAAAGTATGTTAATTTGTAATTTCTTAAATATATCAAGAAATTTTTTTGAAGTATTTTTCATCACTTTGTTTCCTCGGTCTAGAAGGAAATGGTACATTTTTTACAACCTCTTCTGTATGTACCTCATCTTTCTCTTTCCATTTTCTTCCGAGTAGGCTAACCAATGTAATGGGTTCATGTTCGTTGTTTGGCTTTGTAACTTTTTCCTTATTTTCATTGGGCAGAAATGGTTTCTGTAAAGTAATACCACTCTAGGTTGTTATGGCTTTGTAATGATCTTGACCATCATTCCTTGGTTGTTCTAGTTGGCTGGGAACTACACCCTTGGGTCGCTCACTTGGTTCCTTTTCTAATTGCAACACTGTAAAGACCGTGGAAAAAATAAAATAAAAATAAAATTTCGACTTGGTCGGTGAAGGATTGTAAAAACCATGGAAAAAAATAAAATATATTAAAATAAAATAAAAATTTCGACTCGGTCGGGGAAGGATCGAATGTTGGAAAATTATTATGATTAATTATGTTGTATTCTCTACCCGGTTGATTCTATTCGGTTAAAACCCGCGATTCAAACTAGGGTCTTATAGTCTGAACTGGTCGGTTCGACCGTTATTGTCAGTTGAGTCAAAATTTTATATGACGAGACAACCATTCGTTTTCTCATTGACCGTTCGTTTTTATCATTAATCATTTGTTTTCTTAGACAATCATTTGATTTCTTAGGTGGCTGTTCATTTTTTTTTTGACACCTATAAATACCACACTTTAGTCTTATGGATGGGGGAGAAAAATATTCTTCTTACCCCATCTGTCATTCTCATTTTCTCTCCCGGTTACTCTCCCCTCTTGGCAACATTCTTGCATCTCGTCTACGTGTTCGGTTCGCGTGTCATGAGTTCTACGCATGGGGGTTGGATTATGGACAACGATGTGAGGGGTTATGGAAGAATATGATCTGGTTGGGTTGAAGAAAAAGACTGCTTGGTTTGGTTTCTTTGTGCCAAAGATGAGGTGAGGAGAAGAGAAATGCGTGGGGAAGAAGGAGAAGCTTATAATCTCAGCCCGTAATTTCAGAATGACCTGAGAGCCCGTAATCTCAGAATGACCTGAGAGGCCGTAATCTTAGAATGACCTTAGAGCCGTAATCTCAAAATGACCTGAAAGCCCGTAATCTCAGAATGACCTGAGAGCCCATAATCTCAGCATGACCTGAGAGCCCATAATTTCAGCATGACCTGAAAGCCCATAATCTTAGAATGACCTGAAAGCCCGTAATCTCAGAATGACCTGAGAGCCCGTAATCTTAGAATGGTCTAAGAGGCAGTAGAACTACATTGAGCTTGATCCCGACATCGGTATGTAGGCCAATCAAGATTGTTTGATTTCAACTCATTTCAGGAGGAATAAAAATATGGTTGGGGGTTCTTTTACAAACTCAGGTTTCGTGAAGGGATAATGAGTGGACTTCTTTTTTTATTATTATTCATTTGTGTTATAAATGTGGCTATGGGAAATGGTACAAGACTGTGGAATGATTATTTTAATGAGTTAGACTTATTTTCTTGACTAGAAATTATGTAGCATTTAAGTAACACCCGGTCCATTTGGGATGGGTTGGTTAGTTATATTTTTTAGTAACACCTGGGCAACTAGGCCCACAATATTGTGAAAAATAGCGGGTCGTTACAAACACAACTTGTTGTATGAACTATTGTTGTTGTTGTTGTTAATTCTGCATAAATTGTTGCATAGTTTGTTGCATAGAAGTGAATATTTGGATGAAATCTGGTTGTTGTGGCTGAAAAGGAAGTGAAGGGGATCAAGAATGCTATGATGGTGGTGGTGGGTTATTGAGGACGGCAGCCAATTATGGAGAATTATTTTATGAAAAGTTGGGGTTATTATGCTAGCCCGAATTATATGTACTGAAATAGGGATTGTTGCTCCTATTAAAGTTGCTTACGTAGTTAACTTGATCTGTTGTACATTGACCTATAAAATGTCCTTGTCCACACCATTCACACCTTGGCTTCATAGCCTTAACCTATCCCTGCATAGGTGAATCTAATTCTAATACTCCGGTAATCCTCCTTGGGCGCTTTTCTTGTGTTGCATGATGGTTGCTAGGAACCATCAATTCTAGTAGTTGAAAAGCTTCATGTGGTTTCTTCATAAGAAACTATCCATTGGCCGCCGCATCAACTATGTTCTTTATTTGCCCCAACAACCTATTATAGATAGTTTTGAGATGCATCCATCTTTCTATACCATGGTTGGGACACTTTTTCAACAATTCTTTAAATCTTTCCCATGCCTCAAAGAGAGATTCACCATCATGCAAAAAAGATAAAATTTCATTACGTAATCTAGCAATTTTAGGAGGAAAATATTTTAACAAATTTGTTTCAGACAATTCATCCCAAGTGGTAATTACATCTAATGATGACAGCCACTCCTTCGCACTTCTTATTAATAGGACACAAGGTTGCTTATACATATCATAAATCGATAGGAAATCTATGTTATGCCTATTAGGATTTTCAATAGGTGATCCACCAAATTGTCATATAGTTTGTAACATGTTAAATAAAACTTGTTTAAGCTTGAAGTGAGTCCCATCCACCGGTGGTGCAATAATACTAGGTCATAACTCTCTTGCAAGAGGTACAACCCAATCTTGGATTGCCCTGTTCTCATCATTGGCTGCTGCTATAATCGGTAGAAGTGGGGGCATTTGTTGCTGTTGTCGGTCCATAGCTTCTTCTTCTATTGCTTCTTATGATCTTCTAGTGGCACACAAGTTTCTCAAAGTCCTTTTAATCTTTTGATCACAAGAAAACAGGGGTGAGTGGACTAATCGATGCATAGACAAATGACAACAAGGAAGAAGACAATGTTATAATAATTTTTTTTAAAAGAAACAGACACAAAAATCTAGAAATAAAAGAAAAAGGATAAAAATTATAATTCTAAATTAACTAACAAAACTCGATCTACCAGGGAACGACACCAAAAACTTGTTCGAATTATTTCAATGACATGCAAGTATACACGGTTAAAACAATTAATATAATGATAAATTTCCACGTGTCGTCCCATAGAGAGATCCATTGACTTACGTTAATAGTAAAATATAGAACTAAACAATAAAAAGAGATATTTAGTTTAAGATAAAATTTGGTCAACAGTCAAATTTCCTTTAACATGAAATTAATCACATCTTATTCTTATCTTCTATTCACTCGAATTGTTGATCTAAGATAATTATATGATATGGTGGCTCCTGCTCCTTTATGCATTTATTATTTTGCCTCAATTTTTACCTCATTGTGATGATTGATTAATTAACAAAATAATGCATTAAAATTTACCTTACAATTGCATATAGTGTTATCTATCCCCCAACTACAACAACAAACAGTCAAAAGACACGTTGTCTAATGAATTATCAATGACTAATTTAACTGATTTCTCCCGAGATCTAACTAAACCTCATTATCTAAGTAATAGTTTGTAAAACCCCATATTTGGGTTAGGGTTTTACCCGATTTGAGTTTTGCCCTATTTGGGTCAATATCGAGTTGGTACGAGCAAGATCGAGCCAAACTAGTTTTAGATTATGAGTATGGGCCCAAATGGCCGTATGAGCATGTTATAATGGCTGATTATACGAAACATGCAGATAATAAGATTACAAGTTATCAGTATATACTCAGGTCTACAGATTTGTTTGTATATGTTAGATAGGATTTTAGGCATAGATTTAGGCCGTTGCGGCGTTTAGTATCCGTTTTGGATTTTATGGGTACATCATTTGTATGCACCAGAGGAATTTTAGATCACTCGATTTATGCCCTTGTGGGCCCATTTTGATTGAGTTCCGTATTCGAGGCCCATTTAGCCTTCTTACCTTGATTCCCTCCTATAGAGTCAATTTCAGGACTCAAGTCAGTTTCGAGTTTGGACGGTCTCGATCCGAACTTTCCGTCCATATCTATAAAGTATATACCCATAGGTGGGCCCCACTAGTCCACGAGCTGTCCAGCATTCAGATTGTGCCATGTGGCAAGATTGGAGCCGTTCAATCAACCCTACCTGCCCATATAGATTCTTTTGGTTTTCTCCCGTTTTCCCTATTTTACACCCAATAGCGCCGCCGGGGAGTCTCTGCCTCGCCCCCGGCCACCGTATATATACCCCAATGACCCCCTCGCGGCTGGCTTTCCAGTCGTACATGACCACCGGCGTCGCCGTAGTCGGTGCCGGTGAGGGGGTTTTTAGGGTCGGTTTTCACCACTGCTGCCACCCGTTCGGGCTATTTTCCGGCACCAGCGAGCCACCATCGACCGATCCGACCACCCACGAAGCTTCCCCTCACTTGGATCTACATTTTAAGACCGACATCGACCACCGCCATGGCCGCGATCACTGCCGGCGACGTCGCGACACACGTCGGCGATACCCCCCCTTTCCGGCCGTTTTCCGGCCAGCTAGTGGCCGGATTCCTCCGATCTCCACCACCATGACCTTCCTCGTCGTCTCCTCTCTCAATCCCGATCGGCGGCCGCCCCAGCCGCGCCACCGTGGCCGTTCTCCGGCGACTGGCACCGCCACCCCCGTCCAGCCCGTTTACCCTCGTCCGTGTATCCTGTCACGATCACGTCCGCCTACCTGCGACCGCGTCCCCTTGCATCATCATGTTCACCAATCCACCTGGGCATGTCTGAGTCCGTCTGCCCTGTCCAGGTCCGCGCAGCTAACCCAACCCATTTTTCCGAGCCCGGGTTGGTTCAGCCCATTCAGCTTGATTCGGTTTGGTTCAGCTTGGTTCGGTCCGGTTCAGCTCATTTTTTGACCGTTTTCGTCCGTTCTTGCGCCGTTTTCGGTAATTCGCGAAATTGTATATTAGTTTACATGCATATTAACATGATTTAGCATGATTGGATGTTATGATAATTTTTCTTTAAATATTATTGTAATTAATTATTTATTCATTATTATTTATTTATTTATATTTATATGTTTATCATATATGATAAATATTTATATGATTATTTGTTATTATTAACATTATATTTACTTATGAATATTTGTCATGATGTGTATGCCATTATTTATTTTTTATTTAATTATGTATTGTCGTGTCGTACGACTATGATATTATTAATAGTCATTATTAATTACTATTAACTATTTGTTTATTTATTTATTTATTTATTGAATTATAATAGATTTATTTATTTATTAATATTTTTTACTAACGCGCGGATATATTGATAATTACTCGTGTTTACCAGTATATTTATATAGTGTTATTATATTATTATTATTTTTATGATTAGAGTATTGTTCAGGTTTATGTACTTATTATTTATCTAATTATCTACGAATATATTTTCTTTGTTAATTTATCTATTTATTATTTAGTATTATTATGTCTCGATTAGCGTGCTAAGTGTTTAATTATAAGTTCGTTAGCATTGTTTAGTTTATTAGGATGTATTGATGATATGAGGACACACCACGAGCATGCATCATATAGAGACGTTAGTGTTTACTTAGCATACTTAGCAGTGGGTTCGGATGTAGGCTTCGGAGTCTGAGATCGCCGTAGATGTGCAGATACACTTGGAGCTTGGACCACAGGTCCGTAGGACTCTCTCCCTCTCTGCTTGATTCCTTGTGTGTAGATTTTGATCGTATTTTATACGTAGGACTATATCGGCGGAGTTTTATCAGATCCCTCCAATGTCGGGTCATTTAGCCGTGTTTTATATGCAAGTTTAATAAAACTACAAGGATGAGATCCCTTGTTGGTTTTCAAACTTTAGCTATAAAAATCTATTATACAAGCCTCATCCCTAAGCCTATTATATAAGTACGTGATGTTTTACGAATTTCACGAATAAGAGAATGAGCGGTACGGAGATATGTATGGACCGTGCTAGTACTCCTTCAAACCATGAGGTAGTGCGGGTGTATGATGGTATTGCGTAATGCAGCACATTTCCAGAATATGTGGCACTAATTTAATTATTCCTTTTGTCATTTGAGTATAGTGGCGGGTGATATGTATGTATGATTATGATTATGATTACTGCCCGGTGTGAGGCATTCTTGAAGTTTCATATGTTTTCGTGGGTAATGGAATATCCATTTGCCAGATTGTATTAGTTATTTTTCGGACCACTAACATTCCTTATTGACGGTTTTCTTATAATATAGGTAGGTCTTGCAAATCTTGTATCGACTTTGGTGGAATGACAGATAAATGCTACACACACTTGAGCTCAACCTAAGATTTTCTTTCTTGCATTTATTTATATTTGATGTTTTTTGATGTTTATTTGACAATGTCTTCCATTCTTATGACACCAAGAGTGTAACACCCTGACTCGGTTCACCCTTGAACCGACCCGGAAATGCTACTGGCGACCGAACCGTTCATTAAGCTACTAGATTCGGTTAAGCCGACCCGGATCTACTCTCGGCGTCTTAAGATGAAGAGCACCTATGCCCTCTATTCATTATTCACATCGTGACATTATATCTTAGCATTCAATTATATTATCATGCTTTTCACTACCTCACATCAGTTCAAATATAATAAAAGTATAAACAGAATATTAAACATTTAGTCACCGAATACATGTGTGTGTGGGAAAGACCTCACTGCTCCTCCGTCCAGGCTGGCACTTCCATCTCATAGTCGTCACCTACATATAGTACAAAACCGTCAGTAACGACCGTTACTTGTCCGAAAAATAACTAATATCAAACTGGCACAGGAGAGCTAACCCTCCTGTTGAATAAAAGCCATATACTTCCTCAAGAACTCTCACAAGGGCACTAACAGGAGCCGTCGCCCTCGAGCGGCAGCGTCCCCCATCCATCTCATTCTCTTTTCTTAGTCATCTCATCTATTGTATCTTGCATCAAATCTCATTCTCGCGTGTTGCGTCAAATATCGTTCTCATTCATCTCAGCCCTCTACGTCCTCCATATTACTCCTGGCCTTGAGCCAAAGGCCGAGTACTCTCAGGTAGTCGCTTTCAGTACCCTTTGAACCACAAGTCATGACATGCGCTGTTCTAAATAGTACCCATAAACCTCCACGTTCTCCGGGTGTGAGGATATAAAGACCCGGAAAAAAATAAAATAAAATAAAATAAAATAATAATAACGTTCGACGCGGTGGGATCGAACATGACAAATTTTTTTTATTATTTATTTAAAATAATTATTGTTAGCTGGTTAAGTATGATTTACCCGTTTAACCAGTTAAGTAAACCGTACTATTTACCCATTTAACCGGTTAAGTGAACCATACTGTGTAACCGTTTAAATGATTAAGTGAATCAGGTTGATTATCCAATTACCCGGTTACCCGATTAAGTGAAATACGGGCGAAGTATACCCTAGCCGTCATTCACATTTTCCTATTGATATACGCCGGCTTCCTCCTTTTCTCGGGTAATTTTCCTTCTCTTAATTTTATTAAGTTTTCATGTATATATATCTGAATCGATAATAAACTTCATAATCAGGGAAATTAAAGTTTTAAATCAACAAAACTTAATGAAAAAAAAACCAAAATTCGAAAATCGGAGTTTTGGGAGTGAACAGTGCCGCCGACGGTGGGTGAAGAAA
>JAVDBV010022359.1:0-13202 GCA_032619315.1 Piper longum
AGTTGCCGTCGTCGCCGGAAAAGACGACGCCAATGTTTCCCGTTTCACACCTAAGCGGGTCTGTCGTGCCCAATTATTTGACCAAGTCCGCTTGTCCGTCAGATCCGTGACCACACCATATGCCCACTAATTGATCAGACCCGCGAACAGGCTCAGACCAAAATCGCGTTTGAGACCCATCTGCTACCCGGATTGGAGTTGGTGCACCGTACACCACCCGTAGACAGGCACATGCAGAGAGAAAAAGGATCCTGCACACGCCACCCGGCCCGGTCCAGCGTTTAGTTGGTTTGAACCAACCCAAAGCAGTCCGGTTCAGTCTATTAAGGATTTGGAAATAATTTGAAGGCCTTCTACAGAGCAAAATTTATTACCCCACCGTTTTTGGATGCTCCAGACATAGTGGTAGGGTTGTTTTGAGGATTTAAAGACTAGAAAGGGACGAACCATGACATTGGAGTCAAACATCTCAAAGGCAATTTTATTTTGAGGAGGCAAAAATTCACTGTTTTGTATAATTTATAAAATCCAAGGAGAAATAGTGGATTTTGAGTACTAATCTCACCGTGGATTGACTTAGGGATTCAAATTGAACCCTAAGGAACCACGTAAAAATTTCTTGTGTGTCATTTTGGTACTTGTGACATTATCATTTGCATTATTTTATATTATCGTACTATCTCTTTGCGCGGCAAGGGAACCTCGGTCCCACCGAACCCTTCAAACCCGGACCGGATCGAATCACACGAAAGGACCGCGGTCACCCCAGGGGCGAACGATCCCGCGCCCGAACAATATACTATTGAGATTATAAGATTTCTCGATATAGTGCTCTGTATAAGATTAAACTTGTGAATATTATTGATCTTTCTTATCTATATATATATATATATATATTTTATCTCACATCTTTTGTCTTGTCCTCTGAATGAGATAAATGAGTTCTTATTTATAAAAAAGCTTTGAGGTCATTCATCTTCCATAGAACAACAAACAGTCACTTTTATTTAGTATCTCAAAATTTCTTTAATATTTCGAATATGACAATATGTTACATATAATTAATATTCATAATAATAATAACATTAATTCCCCAAATCCAGTTCCCACAAATTTTGAGGGTGTCATATTCGAAAGGGTTATTAGAAAGGTAAAGTATTTGGAGGGAAGCACTAAAGTTGCCAATTGAAGCGGGCAATTTGCCGGGCAAACGATTCCCATAAAGTTCAATCACCCTAACGTTGCTCCAACCACTTGCAAATATCTCAGAAACATTTTGTTCCATCGAATTTTCGGACAAGCAAAATTCTTCCAGCTTAGGAAGCTTGGAGAACATGGCTGCAATCGACCCGTTCACTTCAGTGGCGAACACCACAAGTGAGCTCATGTTTGAGTTTAACAGGCAGTATTGCAGACATGACCCAAGCTGGCGATTATCTCCGAATTCAATCATGCCCAGTGAGCTACTATTTAAGAATGGCACCTTTGAAGTACTTCCTGCAAGATTACAACCCGTCACATGCAACTCTTGGAGAGATGAGAGGGAACTTAAATCGTCCATCCATTCATGCCCAACCTTATGAAGATCTACGCCGTTCAAGTTCAGGTACTTTAGTACCCTCAAATTGGACAACCAACCAAGACTATTTGCATTGATAGAATATTGCTGATTCAAATCCAAGACCTCAAGTTTAGATAGATTTCCAAGAGTTTGGGGAATTTCCCCACTGAAATTAAGTGGTTCGGATAAATTTAAATAACGCAATTTCTTGAAAGCACCAAGAAACACCGGCATTTGGGCGACACAACCCAAGTTTGATTGGCGTAGATCAAGATACTGGAGATGCCAGACTTCAAGCAAATCTGGGTCTAGTTTTCCACTGACTTGACTAGTAAACATACCATTGGATTTATATTTATATAGGTTTGAGAGTTGGAGTTGGACAACAAACACAGATATGTTGTTACGGTGACCCCCCTCCATCTACTGCAGTCTTCACCTTCTCTCCAAGACTGTAAATTGTTGCCATCGTCTACGATATTGCCGTACTTGAATTTGAGGAGGGCTGCTTTCTCCCTAGGATGGCACTTCGCGATGATGATGACAAAACTCACAAGGATACAAGGTCAAGTGTGGGAACGCATGATCTTGCCCTCCACAAGGATACAAAATCGAACTTGAAGGAAAGCAGAAAAACAATACCGAATACCAATCCTAGCATGCCCAGCTTCCCACTCAAATAAAAAAAATTGCTTCTTGTTTGTCAAATAAATTAATTGGCCCAAGTTTCCCTTGGAAATTAGACAAAGACGAAGACTAGTAAAAAAAATCTCAGAACGACTTTGCCGCCAATTATGGGCCGTGAAGCATTAATCACAAACAACTAACCGACGTAGTGAACAATCGCATTGTCACGAGAACATTTACTTATATGACTATATATGCCTAACCTGGCCATTAACCAATAGAACTTTAAAAAAAAAATGGTCCTGACTGCCTAAAAATTTCCCTTCAAACCAAGAGCTAGACGTTGAATGCAATTTCCTGTATTCAAAAGAGATTTCACCAGTGAGTTCATGCTTATCAGGAAAATTTCTGAATGCAATTTCCTTCAAGTAATGGACGAA
Source organism: Piper longum (assembly GCA_032619315.1). Classification (NCBI taxonomy): domain Eukaryota; kingdom Viridiplantae; phylum Streptophyta; class Magnoliopsida; order Piperales; family Piperaceae; genus Piper; species Piper longum. The sequence continues at coordinate 2,629 of JAVDBV010022359.1, forward strand.
ACTTGTTTCATGGGACAAAGGAGGGAAAGCTCCTTTAGTAGAAGTATTGGAAAAAGGCTCAGATCATCAGATGAATGCCTCAACATTGTCAGCCAATGAGGATACTCAGGGCCAACAGAGCATGAATTGAGGTAAAGGTAATGAAGTCCTTGAAATTTAGGAATCACATTAGATGGTAAATGAAATATCAGAAAACGTTGATGACAAATCCAGATATTTTTGACTTGTTATATTTCTTGATTCCATTCAAGCACTTGACCCTCTAATTAAAGAGTCACCATTGATTGCAAGAATTCATAAATTAGGGTTCTATCTTTTTGTCTAGACGGTAAGCTTTCTTCCAAATGATTGTACCATTATATGCAAGTCTTAGGAAAACTTTCTTGTGCAACATAGGGAAGCTTATTTTATGATTGTCACAAGAACTTAAGCGATGCATCTAAGTTTGTTTGAAGGAATAGCAAATATCAAGCATATTTAGGAGAGTCCACATGCTTACGAAAACCAATAATATACAAATATTTAACTCCCTTTGCTCCCCCACCCCCCTCCTACTTAATTACACCTGAGTTATGGATATGGCATAATTTGTAAGGTTTTCTTCTTCTTCTTAAGAGTATAAACCTGCAAGTTTTGCTCGACAATTGATACTCTGATTAGTGCAGTCAACCAAGTGTATGTGTTTTAGAGTATGGTGCAGTATACTCGTATAGTTGCACAGAATAAATCGTTCCTCCTTTTGGAGGCAACTGATAGACGTATTCATTGCGCTTCCTCGGTCGAATGCTTCAACTTCGTTGGTATTAAACAAGATTGCGTATTAGTTTATAACAGCATTGATAGTTGACACTTTATATTAAGAGCTCAACCACCTTATAATTTAATGATTATGAACAAGGAGGATCTTAATTTAAAAGTGAAAGTACAATATTTTCAATGTCCTATTTAGTCGTCTTGGGGTGAAAAAAAAAATGTTCTCTTCAGTAGTTCTAATTTCTAAACATCAACACATGAGCACTTTGCCACTTTCCCTCACGTGCGTACATACAAGTAATCTTATTTCATGTTCAACATTAGTGCTACAAAATGATTTACCTTAACCAAAAGGAGCGTGTGAACCTTCTTCATGCAACGCTGGGAACTTCGTTTTAAGTGTGTTACACGACGAGAAGGGACGTTATGAAACTGGGCCCAGAATTTTGTGTTAATATTATGCAGTAGACTTTGAATAATTGGTTGGTCTTCGTTTTAAGTGTGTTACACAACGATAAGGGACGTTAAGTGTTAAAATGAAACTGGACCCAGAATATTGTGTTAATATTATGCAGTAGACTTTGAATAATTGGTTGGTCCATCGATCAAAAATATAGTGTCCTCTTGTGAAGTTTGGTTTTATGATAAGAAGCTGGTTAGAATGAATCGGCTCCTGATGACAAGATTTCCACCTCGTTCGGCATCAAAAACCCCACTAAAAATCCCTGATCAGATTAGTCCATATAAAGAGAAAAAGAAGAAGCACTTAGACGATGTGGTGTGACTTCACCATTTCTTTACTTAAGCTATTATTGAAGCATCTCTCTTTCACTTTGCACTCCCCTTATCCCCTTTCAGATTCTTCCAATTTTGGGCCTTTCTCCAACCCAATATCAAAATGGGCTTCAACAACATTAGCTAATGTATCTCATGTTTCCAAAATACAAATCAGTAATCACCCATCAAACCTGATTGCAGGTTGGTAACACCACTTCTACAAAGTAAAGAAAAGAGGATTATAACTTCATGGTGGGGCGAATCCAGTCTTGAATTAATTGATAATTTGATATAGCACATATAAGTACTAAAAGCATTTTACCTAATATAAATATACACACTATAGGTTGTCTCCCTTTGTATAGAAGACCCATATCCATCCACCAGGAGCTTTGGTAGTTAGTGGGTATAAAACGCAAAAGCCTCTCTTTCCCTCCATTCTACTTATACTCCTGCACTCCTTGTGTTCTTCCCATATCTCCCTTGCAACACTCTTCTTCCCTGGCTTCTCCCACTGCAGTCGCAGACATGGCTCTTCTCCTCCTCCTCTTCCTCTCCTTCTTCACCATCTCTTCTCAGTCCAACTTCCCCAACCACTCCCATTTCTTCACTCTCATGAAACAATCCTTTTCGGGCAGCTCCATCTCCAGGTGGGACTTGCCTCCTTCCTCTCCCTACTGCAGCTACCCTGGTGTGGCATGTGATGATGCCGGCGATGTTCGGGTGCTCGACCTCTCTGGCTGGTCGCTCACCGGACGCCTCCCCTCCGGTATATGCACTTACCTCCCTAAACTCCAAGTTCTGAGACTCACTCACATTTATATCAATGGAGGGTTTCCCCAAGGGATCACCAACTGCAACACCTTGGAAGTGCTCGTCCTCAGCTTCACCAACATCACCGGGCAAGTCCCCGACTTGTCCTCCATGTCCGCTCTCAAAGTGCTGGACCTGTCATACAATTTGTTCTCCGGCAAGTTCCCCACGTCTTTCACCAACCTCACCAATCTTGAAATGATCAATTTCAATGAGAATGAGAGATTTGACATTTGGAAGATTCCTGACGAGATTTCCAAGCTCACGAAGTTGAAGAGGATGATACTCACAACCTGCTCTGTCTTCGGATCAATTCCGGCAGCAGTTGGGAATTTGACATCCATTGTAGATTTTGAATTGAGCGGGAACTACCTCACTGGTTCCATTCCACCTGAATTGGGTAGGCTGGCCAATTTAACTCAGTTGGAGCTCTACTACAACCAGCTCTCTGGCCACTTACCGGAGGAGCTCGGCAACTTGTCGCAGCTCTCCGACATCGACGTCTCCGTCAACCGTCTCACCGGCAACATACCAGAGAGCTTGTGCCGTCTGCCAAAGCTCCGAGTTATCCAGCTCTATAACAACAGCCTAACAGGAGAAATTCCCCAAGTTCTTGGCAATTCAACCACACTAACGGGTCTTTCACTTTATGAGAACTCACTCACCGGTCCTTTGCCGGAAAACTTGGGAAAGTACTCAAAGCTTGAGGTGTTGGACGTGTCGGAGAATCGGCTTTCTGGCGAATTGCCCACCAATATATGCAGAGGTGAGTTTTTGGGCTACTTTCTAGTACTTGAAAATCGGTTCTATGGTCGATTGCCAGAGAGTTATACAAGATGTGTTTCACTTGTTAGATTTAGAGTTAGTAACAACCAGTTGAGTGGAGCAATTCCGGAGAAGATAATGGCACTTCCCCATGCTTTCATTTTTGATTTGGCTCACAACAAATTTGATGGTCCAATGCCTAAATCGATTTCTAACGCGAAGAATTTGTCGGCGCTCTTCCTTCAAGGCAATCGGTTTTCGGGGTCTATTCCTGACGAGGTATCAAGTGCAAGTAATTTGATGAAGATTGATCTGAGCTACAATTTCTTCTCAGGGCCAATTCCATCCGAAATAGGTAAACTGACGAAGCTAAATTTGCTATTGCTTCAAGGCAACAGGCTCAACTACACCATTCCCTCATCTTTAGCTTCTTTGAAATCATTGAATGTTCTCAACCTTTCAAGCAATCTTCTCACTGGAACGATCCCAGTTGACCTTTGTGAACTCCTACCAAATTCTCTAGACTTTTCAAACAATGATCTAACAGGACCTGTCCCTCTCCCAATGTTGAAGGAAGGACTAACCGATAGCTTTGCTGGAAATCCTCGGCTCTGCCGTCCAGAGCAAGCAAACTCAGTTGTAGGTCTTCCACTTTGCCAAGGGGGCCAAAATCCCAAGAAACTGAATCACACATGGATAATTTTACTTTGTGGTGCAATAGTTGCTGTTTGCCTTCTTCTCTTTCTTAGGAAATGGTTTAAGAGGGAAAAAACTGTGGTGAATCAAAACAAACTATCTCCATGGTCTTCCTTCTCTTACGATGTTAGAAGCTTTCACAAAGTCTCCTTTGATCAGAGGGAGATTGTTGAAGCAATGAGTGACAAGAACTTAGTTGGGCATGGAGGGTCCGGTGCAGTCCACCGGATTGAATTGAGCAGTGGACAATTGGTGGCAGTCAAGAAGCTCTGTACCCAGAGGAGCAAAGACCCTTCAACAGATCAGTTCTTCAAGGATAGAGCACTAGAGGCGGAAGTTGAGACCTTGGGGAATATAAGGCACAAGAACATAGTCAAGCTCTATTGCAGCTTCACAAGTTCAGATTCCAATCTCCTAGTGTATGAGTACATGCCCAATGGAAACCTGTGGGATGCTCTTCACAGAGGGAAGTGCAGCCTTGATTGGCCTGCTAGGTACAGAATTGCTCTTGGAGTTGCTCAGGGGCTTGCTTATCTTCACCATGATCTTCTTCCCCCCATTATTCATAGAGATATCAAGTCTACCAATATACTTCTCAATGCTGACTACCTACCCAAAGTTGCTGATTTTGGAGTTGCCAAGGTCTTACAGGCTAGAGGAAAGGACTCATCTTCTACTGTCATTGCTGGTACATATGGGTACTTAGCTCCTGGTACTGATCCAATCTACTTCAACTTTTGCATTTAAATTGGTTTTGCTTGTGTACTCTCTATGTGCTTGGGTGATAGTTGCATTGTGATTGAATCTTCTTTAATCCTTCAGATTATAGTATTATTAAATTAAAGGATTAACAAGCCTCTGGTGGCATATTTCAGAATGAATTTATTTGAATACATGCAGTATTCTCCTAAATGTTTAATCAAGTTGTTAAGGAATGATCTGTCTGACACACACCTTGCTATCCTTGAATGTGTATCTGAACACAGAATATGCATACACTGCAAAGGCGACGACTAAGTGCGATGTGTACAGCTTCGGCGTGGTTCTGATGGAACTCATAACCGGCAAGAAGCCGATCGAATCAGAATTGGGCGAAAACAAAAACGTAATCTACTGGGTCTTGCAGAAAGTAGCAACCAAAGAAGGTGCAGTTGACGTCCTGGACAAGAGATTGGAAGGTTCATTCAAAGATGACATGGTTCAAGCGCTTAGGATTGCAATCAGGTGCACCAGCGGCTCACCCATGGCACGCCCAGCCATGAACGAGGTTGTGCAGCTGTTAACGGAAGCAGACCCGTGCAGATTCGATCCCTGCAAATTGGCCAACAGAGCCAAAGAGTCATCTCCCACCATCGTCTCATCCATGGTATGATCAGATAGCTAGTAATGTACCCCAACAGAAGCTTTAGCTTGCTACTCTATGTTTAGCACTAGAAGACTCGCATAAACACGTCAAAACAATGTTGAATATTTCTCCTTTTTCTTGTCTCTTGCGTGTCCGTGCTTCTAGATTGTGAAAACGCAGTTGCAAAAGATGCTCTCTTTTCTTGTCCAAACTCCTATCTGTTTCTTTCCTTTGTGTACATGTATGGATTTCAGACAACTTGATTGCAAACTGCTTTATTCCGACGCGCAGCATCTGAGTATACCCGGAACCCACTGCCAAATTATTGCCTTGCTTTTGTGTAATCTTTGTTCCTTGCCTTTTAGGCTCATTCGCAAATGGGTATCTCTCTTTACGAAGTGGATTCTTGCATATTAAACGAAAAAGTTTGGTGGGATTCTGAACTGGGGCCTAGTTGAGGACTGCATGAATTTGTATGGCATCTCTTGTGATTGGCCTTACCAGGAGACTACACGTTGAAATTACAGAATCATGCTAGCAGTAGCTGATAGAGAAGGGCATTCTTGCACAACCCAACCCGTAGAAAGTGAAGCATAACCTCAACTGGGATTTGGGAATTTTTTCTTTACTTTGTAAAGAATTGAAGGTGGCAGAATCTACTTAGCTCACGATTAATCTCTAGATTATCAATAGTAGTTTTTCTTTTTTAGAAGCTACAAGAATATGGTGCTTCAAGGCTATAAAGCTTCTAAGTTGGAATGGCCGATTGAGGAGCTCCCGTTGAGCCCATTAAGCACCATGAACATGGGTCTTTTCCAAAGGGTAGTCAATAAACCTCGTGCCTTCCTCAGGATACATTGACTTCAATTTTAATTTTAAAGATGATTTATTTATAAGAACTTTTTACCAAAAAAAAAGAATATATATTTTAAAAGGAGAACGATCTCCCAAGCCCATACAAGATTCATGCTGCTCAGATTGATTGAATCTTAAAAAAAAAAAAAAATCAACCCCCACCCCTGAAAACACCTATACTATAACTGGCCAACAACCGAATCCAACCGACCGGCATAGCGTGCCCGGGGGTGGTTCACTCTGGCCAATGACGACCAAATATGACTGCATGGCTAAATCTGGCCACTCTATTGAATCTACTCCCGTTGACTAGATTTGGTCGCGTGACCAGATTTGATGATCGTGCAGCTAGATCTAGCCCTCAGCGGCTAGGTCCATCGCTTGGCGACCACGTAGGGGGAAAGGGAGGTTGTTGAAATTTTTTTTTGAGTATCATTTAGTAATTGGGCATCCAAATTGTTCCGGTGCTGCATTCCATAGTCTCGAGAAGGGTAATCTCAAGCAAACGATGGGGCTTGGTCTAACATTGCATGAGCGATGTGTTTAGCCAAGTTATAAGTCACCAGACTTTATATAAATGGCCAAATTAGGTGCTCTCCATGAAAAGCATGGGCAAGAAGGTGTACTCGCCTCTTTAGGGCATTAGAAGTTTGCCAATATTGTTGGTCCAATGAGCAACATTTCCAACCCCCCTTTCTAGATAATTTAGGTGCTCTCTATCTTGGGCCCTTTGGGCTCCCAACTAAGCTCTGATATCATTGTTAAACACAATAAGCGTACAAAATGGATTTGTAATAGGTGTCACAGACATTTCTTAATCCAAAATTAACTAAATAAATAAGACTTGTTCATTAGCATATATACAAATCACTAAGATCATTAATGACCAATGTAAAATAAACCCAATAATTCCCCTTCACACATCAGGCATCCTTGAAACCATCATCGTCTGATAAACTCCCTTTAAATCAGACGACACCCCCCTCTTCTCAAATCATTAGGTGAAATTTATAAAAGAAACTCCAACAATGAGCGTAGGTAAATACTAAATCTCACAAAAATATAAGCAAGCTATGATATCAATGTTGTTGGCCTAATGAGAACCTTTTCCGACAGCCCTTTCTCAATAAATTAAGCGTAGCATCTAATCAAACCCAATCCTCTACCTATTTTTTATTCCTCAATATCCTCAATTTTCCATAACCATCACACAAAAATCTAATCTTCTCTTGGTCATATTTCCATTTCTCTTATATAGTCATTTAATAAGGCATGGACACTAATCAAACCGACCAAGGAACAATTTGTGTGGGCATTAATATTATATTATAACATATATATATTAGCCCTCAATATAAAAACAATTTTCCTTTTTTAGTAAAAAACTTTATCTATAACTTTTTGCATATTTTTTATTGACTGTCTCTTTTTCTTAAAAAAAATTACATGAAGACCACATAATTTATTAATAACAAAATAAAATGGTTTATGTATATATTTTTGTCAACAATTTCTAAAGAATATTTACATGATGACTATAATTTATGACATATATTAACTCTTAGACCTTCCAACAAAGATTTTTTTATGACCATATTTAAACCTTTTTTTATGACTATATTTAAACCATGTTCAATACGACCCTGCCCGGGATTTAGTGATTATATTATAACTATGATCACCTTATTCAGCCGTGTTGGGTTGACTTTTATTATGGATGTTATTTTATGTCAAAATTTAAAATCGACGACTTGATCCTCATCGTGGGCAATGGTATTCACGAAAGCCAACATGCTTCTCCACGGAAGCATGCGTAAGTGGGCTTCGACTGACTTGGCTTATGTTAAATGGGCTTCACCACTTCCTTTTCGTGTTCTCATAATTTTTTTATTCCAAGCTAAAGGCGTCGGCTCTGACCGGGAAAAAAAATTTCTGCTCACAGATGCGGTAAAACAGTGAAATTTGTATATGCTTAAGAGAAGGATCATCGATACAGTTTCATTTTTTTAATAAAAATAAAAATCATTTATATTTTTGAATCTTAAAAGGTGTTTATACATAAAAAAACATTTTTACATGAATTTAATGTTGGAGTAAATTTACCATGTGGAAGCGTGCGACAAACTAATAACTAATAATCGAACAATGAAATAAAATATTCAAAGATATTAAAAAATAAAAAATTAATGTGAAAAATCCCCAAACTTGAAAGTAAAAAGTCACAAAAAAAAATTATGTAAAAGAATTACAAATTGTAATTTACAATAAACTTCATCTCTATGTCTCAAACTAGAAGAAAATCTTTTTCTAATACCATGAAATCATCCTTCTTATGCAAAAATAGGTTAAAATTAAGGATACTTTGAAGAAAATGATGAAAAGTAATATAAATATTTGAAGAACCAGCTAAAACCATCCAAAACTGCATTACCCGCTTTGTGGGTGCTCTGCCCGTACTTAAACATTTGGTTTCAGAGCTCCCGAGCACTTAGCCTTTTTTTTTTTTGGCCTCCACAACACTCAGAGAGTCTGAAAACAAGCACCCAAGCACTCTCCTACTTGCTCGCTCGCTTTCTTCTTCCCGTTTGATGGCTTTTAGATCAACAATCATTACCTTGGTGGGAAAATATGTTTCATATTCTTAAACCAATATGAAGATCATCATACCAAAAACGACATGAAACCACACCATACCGCCTCTTGGGCTACACTACCATCACCTAGCAATGAGACACTCTAATGAAGTCCACACAATGTCTGAACTTCTCCAAAGTTATCGACATAATAAACATATCAATTGCACTATCATTGGTACGAATCTTCACTAAGCTTACCAAATCATTATTAATAATTTTTCTGAGTTTATCATACTTCACATCAATGTACATAGTTCATGCAAGAAACACCTGATTCTTAGCCAAATAAATAACACTCTGATTAATACAGTGCAATTCTACTGATAATGAGAATCTCCCAATTCATTTACTAAACATATAATCATATGACTTCTTTGGCACACTCCACCATAGTCTATCGTAGACAAGGTGACTGTCAACTGAAGCATTGACCTCCAAGAAATTGCGCCTCCACCCAAAGTGCATACATAATTTATTGTCGACCCCCTCATATTTAGATCATCGGCATAATCTGAGTCCACAACACCAATCAACTGTCCTCATGAGTATAAATCACTCCAAAATTAGTAGCACCTCTCAAATACCGCATAACTCATTTTACAACATTTTAATGCTCATTCCCTTAATTAGTCATATACTTACTAACTATACTCACAATATGAGCGATAACTAACCGTGTACAAACCAGAGAGTACATCAAATACCCAACAGTTTGTGCGTAAGAAAATTTTAACACTTCTATCAAACCACTATCTATTGTGGGAGAGATAGCCACAGAAAATTTGAAGTGTTGAGCAAGAGGAATTGACATCGCCTTAGTGTTGTCCATGTCAAACCTTTTCAAAACTTTCTCCATATGTTTTCTAATAACTATGTAAAAGAGTTATTATTCTTTACATTTCATGTTGATTTTTGTCATGTTTTGAATCATTTATATTTCAATTTTATTAGTTTAAGAGTATATTAGATATTATTAATAATGCGAGAAATTATTGTGATTTTGGTGTAAAAAGTGCTAATTAATGGTATTCTAACAGGGTATAAGAATTAAAAGACGATTCAGAACGAATTCGGGGCAAAATTGGGCCAAAAAGCATAACTTGGAAACCATAATCGAGAGCAGAGTTCTCGAGTGCTAGAACATAGAGTGCTCGAGCGCTAGCCTTTTAATTAAGAAAATTTTATGACCGAAAGCAGATTGCTCGAGCGCCTGGATTTAGAGCGCTTGAGCGCCTGGATTTAGAGTGCTCGAGCACTGGCGATGAGAAAAACTGTTTTTTTTTATATTTCTGAAGATGTAGGTGGACCCTACTTGTAATATTTAGGTGGATCTTTTATAAACTTTATTAGGGTTTTAAAGAAAATAGAGGAACAATTTCGGATGGCTAAGTGACGACATAAAAGACGAGAAGGAATGACAAAGAAGTTGGATAAGAAGAAAAAAAAGCTTTCTCAAAAAGAATTTTTCTTATTTTGATTTATTTTTTTTAACAAATGATGTCTTTTATATCACATATGAATTTCTTGAGTTTAATTGAATATTTTATAGAGTAAATTCTTTTATAGGATTTTCAATGACACCTGGTGCATGGATTAATAAAGGTTATTAATTTTATCTATGTGATTGGGATGTTGGGTTATCTATTTTATTCTATTCTTAATGCTACCATTAGATTAACTATCTATTGTTAGATCTAGAGATTTGATCTTGTCTAGAAATAAAAAAACTAAATTTATCATTGAATAAAATAGTTTTGTTTATGTAACACCCCAAATCCGATTCACCCTAGTGAACCAAACCAGCATGTTACAGGCCCCAGTTAGGTCGGCTAACCCGAACCTAACTCGTGCGGATCCAATCTCGGCGTCTTAAGATGAAGATATAATTTATCATACATGCATGAATACGTAAAACCTAGCTGGATACTACATGA
>JAVDBV010022447.1:0-11096 GCA_032619315.1 Piper longum
CCATGACGTTTCCCGTCCTCCCCTCTGTTGATCCCGACCGGCGGTCACCCCAGCCATGCCGCCGTCGGCATTTTCCGGCGACGGGCACCGCCGCCCTCGTTCAACCTGTTTACCCGCGTCGTGTATCCTGCCCACGATCACGTCCGCGTACCCGCAACCACGTCCGCTTGCACCATCATGTTCACCAATCCACCTGGGTATGTCCGAGTCTGTCTGCCCTGTCCAGGTCCGCACAGCCAACCCAACCCATTTTCCAACCCGGGTTGTCTGGTTCAGCTTGATTCGGTCTGGTTTAGCTTGGTTCGGTCCGGTTCAGCTCATTTTGGACCGTTTTCGTCCGTTCTTGCACTGTTTTCGGTAATTCAAGAACCAGTACATTAGTTTAGATGTATATTCATAATGTTTAGCCTGATTAAATGTTATGATGAATTTTCTTTAATTATTATTTTATTTAATTAGTTAATTATTTATTATTATTTCTTTATTTTTATTTATATGTTTATCATATAAAATGAATGTTTACATGATTGTTTGTTATTATTAATATTATATTTACATATCAATATCAGTCTTATTATGGTCACTAAAGTTTATTTATTTATTTAATTATTAATTAATTAACTTACTTATTTATTTATTCGTTATGTATATGTTATTATTTATTTGTATTTAATTATGTATTCTTGTGTTTTATGACTGATATTATTATTATTTATGATTAATGAATATTAAATATTGATTTATTTATTTATTTATTATTAAATTATTTATTAATTATTTAATTATTTATTTGCTATTAACACGAGTATACATAATATTTACTCGTGTTTGCATGTGTATGTATATAGTATAACTATATTATTATTTTATCATTAGTATATTATTTATGTTCATGATTATTTGTGTATTATTTATCTAATTATCCATGAGTGTAGTTTCTTGTATATTTATTATTTATTATTTAGTATTAGTATATCTCGATTTGTGTGCCAAGTGTTTAATTATAAGTTTGTTAGCATTGTTTCCTTTATTAAGATGTATTGATGATATGAGCACACACCATGAGCATGCATTATATAGAGACATTAGTTTTTACGTAAGATACTTAGTAGTGGGTTCCGACGTAGGCTTCGGAGTCTAAGCTCGCCGTAGATGTGCAGATACGCTTGGAGCTTGGACCACAGGTCCGTAGGACTCTCTCCCTCTCTTCTTGACTACTTGTGTGTAGAGTTTGATCGTATTTTATACGTAGGACGACATCAGCGGAGTTTTATCGGATTCCTCCAATGTCTGGTCATTTAGCCGTGTTTTATATGCAAGTTTAATAAAACTACAAGGATGAAATCCCTTATTGGTTTTCGAACTTTAGTTCAAGAAATCTATTCTACAAGCCTCATCCCTAAGCCTATTATATAAGTATGCGCTGTTTTATGGATTTCACGAATAAGAGAATGAGTGGTACGGCGATATGTATGGACCGTGCTAGTACTCCTTCAAACCAAGAGGTAGTGCGGGTGTATGATGGTACTGTGTAATGCAGCGCATTTCTGGAATATGTGGCACTAACTTAATTGTTCCTTTTGCCATTTGAGTACAGTGGCGGGTGATATGGAAGGTGTGAGGGCGTAAGCGTTGTATGTATGTATGGTTATGATTATGAGCCATGCATGCGAGCCGGCATTTGTTTAAATATGTTTGCTTACTGCCCGATGTGTGGCATTTTTGAAGTTTCATATGTTTTCGTGGGTAATGGAATACCCATTTGCCAGATTGTATTAGTTATATTCGGACCAGTAACATTCGTTATTGATGGTTTTCTTATATTATATGTAGGACTCGCAAATCCTGTATTGACTTCGGCGAAAGGACAGATAAATGCTACACACACTTGAGCTCAACCTAAGATTTTCTTTCTTGCATTTATTTATATTTGATTTATTTTGATGTTTATTTGAAATTGTCTTCCATTCTCATGACACCAAGAGGGTTATTTCGATCTATTTGATCAATCGAGTCGTATCGACTATCAGCTTTAAACATGACTCGACTCGATCACAACATTTCTGATTCGGTTCTTAAGTGAACCAAAATCGGGGTGTTACATAAGTACAAACATACAACTATATATATATATATATCAATAGCTTTATTCACACAATCTGATCTACTATAACTCATTCTAAAAACTTGGATCTCACCCCACCTGTGCATCTATTCATGTTTCATATTGTCTCATCATTTCTCTCGCTTAATCTCATCGTCGCACTTTTCATTTCCTCACATTAGTACTAATACGATAAAATCATAAACGAAATATTAAACAATCATTCACCAAACATATGTGTGTGCGCAGGAGACCTCACTGCTCCTCCGTCTAGGTTCACACATCCATCTCGTACTCGTCACCTACATATAGTACAAAAACTGTCAGCAACGAGTGTTACTGGCCCGAAAAATAACTAATAACAAACTCGCTATGAGAGCAAACTCTTATATAAAAGAAAAATCCATATATACTCATCGTGAACTCTCTGAAGGCATCTACTGAGGAGCCACTGGGCTGCAGATCCGGTAATATCCCGAGCTGACTAAACTGCTGCTGTTGTTGCCTCTCTTGGCATTTTCTTACTTCATTTTCTGGTCTCGAATCCTAAGCCCTCTCCTTACTTCTCCTGGCCTTGAGCATGAAGGCCGAGTACTCTCAAGCAGTTGCCTTCAGTACCCTTTGAACCACAAGTCATGACATGTGGTGTACTAAACAATACCAGTAAACCTCCACATTCTTTGGGTGTGAGGAGCACAAACGCGGAGTTGTCAGGATCCCTCAAGAATGGAACAGTCCATTGCACTAATCTAGAGCCCGCTTTGACTGTCACGACATCGCTCATGGTACGTGAAGTCGATTTCTCCATCTCTCGTCTCACTGAAAACTCGATAAAAATATATATAGGCCTGGGAAGGTTTATAAAATAGGCCCGTAGGCAACTTGCGGTGAATCTTGTTTTCGAAATCAATCTCGAGGGATCTCATCCTCGAGGATTATTAGTTCAGAAAACAGTTTGGATAAATGGCCCGAATTAAGTAGGATCCGATAAAACGTCACTTAACTCGTCATGCAAGTCATAATCAAATATACACTAGAAAAGAGCATACACCAGAGGCGAGTCCTAAACGTACCTTGTAGAAGCTCTAAACGAGTCATCGCGCCTAGGCTGCGAGCTCCTACTCTGTACCTACACATCAGAACTAAATACTAACGCCCGATAACTAAATGATGTATCAAACTCATGAGCATAGCACACAATGCAAATCATCATCAACTAAGCAAATCAACAATCATCCATGTATATAATTCTAAGTCATCCTATTCATACCAATTTTACTGTGATTTTCTAAATTACATCATGGTCAATTATCATGATCAAACTACCTCATTAATCACTCAGTCTTCATCATTCTTAATGACATCATGTAACTCATCGTTTCATCCATAATCAATCATTAATCATAACTACTACTCAATCCTAGCATGATTTGCTAATAATCATCAATGATAATTAATCAAATTAGGATATGGGGTAATTATACCTCGCGTCGTTGGCAATCGGCAATGGCTAGGGTTTTGCCGTGCGTGGATCTCAAACCTTGAATTCGGCGCTCGACGGAGTCCGAAGTTTGATCAGGTTCAACTAGGTGAACTCCACGGAATATTCGATGAATTCTGTCAATCCGATTTTTCGGTGACATTCCGGCGGTTTTCTGGCAGCTTAGTGGTTTTCTGGCAACTTTTCGGCAATTTTACGGTGAGAATCGCCGGCGGCGTCTACTAGCTGGATAGGGGTCATATTGGTACCATCGGAACCAGCTCAGCGAGCTCGATGTATTTGTCGCCCCAACGTGGCTGATGGAGGCGGTGACTCGCCAAAAAATGTCAAAAATCGAGGCGGCCCCGGTGAGTGGCTAGATCCGGCTAGCCAGGGCGGCGATCGGCTGATATTCTAGTCGAGGAAGGTCGTGGAAGGGTAGGTGATGCCGAGGTGGCCACTGGACGGCAACGACGACGATCGTCGGTGGTGGGATCGACGATCTAACCCAACACGGGCTCCACGCTAGGCGCAGCAATCCCGTGTCACGACGACCGGACCGTGGCCAGGGCTACTCGGGGCGGCACGGTAACGCCTCGTGGGAGGGAGCGGTGTCAGTTGGCGGCCGGGTGGCGCCGGCAGCAGCGGCGACAATGCATGGGGAGGAGATGGTTAGGGTTTGGAAAGGGGAAAAATGTCGGGAGGGAGAAGAAATAGCTCAATGGCAAACTTGTAAATATTACTTGACTCGGCTCCGGCTCGAGTCAAAAATAATAAATACATCGTAATAAATCCTAAAAAAGATATGAAAAAATTGGAAAAATTCTATAAAAATAAAACAAACACAACAACAACATAATGACATGCTTTATAACTATCAACCCACCCAAGCTATCTATAATGCGTCCTATTGCGGTAAACGGCCTAAAAGTAATTCTATGATCCAGTATATATAATAAAAAAATATATACTAAATACTTCCATATATTTTGATAACTCGTTCTTTTCTGTTGTATTCATGAAATTATCATCATATACTTGGGTACGCATGACCCCTCATACCTCATACATGCGACCGACGTCGACTCAGTACACGTGTTTTGAAACAAACTCGACTCGAAATAATGGTCAAACTGATCGGATCTGAATATAAAACTCTAACTCAAATCGTGGGTTTTACAATCTTCCCTCCTTATAAAAATTTCATCCTCAAAATTTCAACATAAGGAGGTTCTACTGAAATTGGAAACTAGATACACGTCAGTTGTATCCTCTACTTTTCAATAGTCATGTACATCCTCACTGGTTCTGCTTGTGAGGCAATCAAACATAAAAAATTCTGATTGTAAGCTATTTGTGTATGCTTTGACATTAGCATCATCATTCTTTCCTGTTATGATCCTGGGACCTGCGGGTTATGGGCCCAGCATGCTTCCGCTACGCACTCTGATCTATTTGTGCCTGTTCTGACATCACCATCATCATTCTCTTATGTTTTGACCCCTACTACTGGTAACTCAGTAGAAAAGTCTAAATCACCCCTAAGGGCCTACTGGGTTGGTCAAGCAAATACTCTAGAGTATCGCAAAGTTCTAATTTGGGCTATGTTTGGGAAAACTACGCCGAGGGTAAGATCTACCTACTAGCATCTACCCATGTCCCTCTAATCCTCATTTGTGAAAAGTCACCTACATGTACTTGCAGAAACTCTATTCTAGGTCCTACAGTCAGCCTAAAGTCTGTTATGAGTCTCCTAGTACGGTGTATAACCTAATGAGCTGTGCAGGTCACTGTCGCCAATCTACGTCCAACTCTCAGGTGTCCCTGTATAAAGAACTAGACCACTCACTGGATCCTAGTTGACTCGGTCCAAAGTCAAGTATCTCACTCTATTCTATAAGAGAACATGGATGGTTGCTATGACTATATTGTATACTATGGCTCTAGTGGCTATCTATACAACCACTAACTATTTTTAAACGGAGTTCTCTATCTCGAGCTGGGTAAGAACACCTGTACATGTACAGTGTATCTCAAGGAGTATGGAAACGTACTTTACATGGAGTTGTGGCATCTGCATCTGGTTCGTGACATGTGCTTTGGTCAATGTCTGCTCATCTCAATTATTTGGACAACTGATGGTATAAGTGGTATATCTAGAGGGGTGAGCGGAAATACTCGAGAGAACACTCTACTATGTCTGACGTCTTTGGGTTATATGAAAGGGAAACTGAATCTCAAAGAAATCTATCCACACTGCTCAAGAACTCTTAATAGGTAATGCCTCATCCTCACATATGGTATCTGACTCCAGGTAAACGGGGAAAATCCACTAGGTTAGGAAAACTCTGCTACGTAGGTGTGTCACTCTGATCTATGGTGGAGTCAAGGCATCATACAAGTGGTAGGGGAGATGAAATCCCTATGTAGCATACTGGGTAGCCAAAACATAGGTAGGTCTATGGACTTGTCTCTAAGTCACCATGATTTACTATGCTATAGGTGATCAGTCTGTGGAACAGTCAATCAATGACGTATCTCAGAAAAGGCTCATACGTGGCTCTAATTCAGTCAGCTAACGGTAGGCATGTGTTTCTCAATACTGTACTAGTCACACACTTCTAAATGGGCGGGGTTCAAATGACCTAAAGAACCAGTCTCTCCTCAAGTCTACGGAGTCTTATAGTGAGGTTCAACACGTGTCTCGTCCGCTCTTCAGTGGTGTGTGACCTGTCATTCCGTACCGATTTGCAGTACTAATCTTCACTCACATGACTACTACTGTTGTGGTAGACTCTCAAGCAAGGCTACTAATTAAGATGAGCATACATTGACATCACTACATCTGATTAGCACAGTCTATTTTGTCTGAAGTCTTTATCTGCTTCGTTCTCAAGCTGAGGTGAGGTCTATCATCATAAGATTGGTCTACCAATATCGACATGCACCGTAAATCTTAATTAGTACCATGAAGATACTTCTATACTTAGGGTAAGATTCAATCCTGTCTCAAGGTACGGACCTAATCATGCTGACGAAGCATAAGGGAATCATTATCTCCCTAGAGGACACTCCCTCGCTGAACCCTATATCTATGCTCCATACTCTAATACAAGTCCCAACACCTCTTGTTGGCTAGCCAAGGGCTAAATGGGTTAAACTACGCATGTGATCATATACTAACCATCCTAATCTGTATATGCTGGTTGTGGTTCATGAATGTTCTATCATGCTATTTGAGCAATCTAGTCACTGTGATGCCCTATCTAGACATCATACTATCATTTCTGACTCTGTCCATGCACATCCTTATGAGATTGTCGCTAACAATGTTTGATGGGGTTATCTTGCAATATGCATCTAACCCAATGGTGTCGGGTCAAGGCAATGATTGCAAGAGAACTGTGAAATTGGATCCTATGCCGTCTCATCAAAATAACCTCATCTTTTCTAACTCTCATGAATTCTGTAGATGCCTTTGTAGCTAAATATCATTCCTCGAATTTCGATCCTAATATGATCTAACTGATCTACTCGGTTGGCGGATGAGCAATACACGGATGGCGGAAGTGCATACTTGGTCGATGGTTCTGCACTTGGTCAGCGGTCGTGCAACTCGGTTGGTGGTTGTGCACTTGGTCGGTAGTTGTACATCTCGGTAGGTGGTTGTGCAACTCAGTCAGCGGTTGTGCACTCGATCGGTGGTTGTACGCTCGGTCGGTGGTTGTGCGCTCTATCGGATACACTGCCATCTAAACACTAAGAATCTAGTCCTAATCATATACATCATAATCCACTATTGTCTCTGACATGCCATCTTTCATGTCATCTTCCATGTGTCTGTTTCCCTAGAGGTGGCTGCTAACCACTATGCTCATGTTCTCCAACCATGCATATTTGATCTGGAGGGATTTGGATCATGATACTGACACGTACCATCGTGACCTATGCTGGACCCAAACTAGTCTCCTGAAACTCAACTCAGAGTGGTTGCTCCTCGCAGTGCTAACTGGTCCACAAATGATAATTGCTAATCTTGTATCTTATTTCTGGTGGACTCCTATCAAATATATGATCTCGTAGGCAAGGGTAGTATTGATCTTATCCTTGCCACATCATAGTCTTTGTCTCAGTACTCATCAGACTACTGATTCACCTCACTACTCATCCTCATTCATTACGATCTTCTAGAAGTGGTCCGTATCGGGTCATCTGCCTAAAACCTTATCTCTGCCCCCACATACTTCAATGATTCCATTGGCATAAATCCCTAAGGATTGTCC
This sequence comes from Piper longum, assembly GCA_032619315.1. Lineage (NCBI taxonomy): Eukaryota > Viridiplantae > Streptophyta > Magnoliopsida > Piperales > Piperaceae > Piper > Piper longum. The sequence continues at coordinate 7,868 of JAVDBV010022447.1, forward strand.
AAGGCAGTCGGTGGTCCATGTCATGTACCAACTAACTTGTTAGTGACATGTCATCTTCCTTGTGTCTTTTTCCCTAGAGATGGCTGCTAACCACTACACTCATGTCCTCCAACCATGTGTGTCTGATCCGGAGGGATTCGGATCATGATGTTGACACGTACCATCGTGACCTATGCTGGACCCACACTAGTCTCCTGAAACTCAGAGTGGTTGCTCCTTGCAATGCTAGCTGGTCCTCAAATGATAATTGCTAATCTTGTATCTTATTTATGGTGGACTCCTATCAAATATCTAATCTCGTAGGCAAGGGTAGTCTTGATCTTATCCTTGTCACATTATAGTCTTTGTCTTAGTACTCATCAGATTGCTGATTCACCTCACTACCCATCCTCATTCATTACCATCTTCTAGAAGTGGTCCGTATTGGGCCATCTGCCTAAAACCTTATGTCTACCCCACATACTTCAATGATTCCATTGGCATAAATCCCTAAGGATTGTCCAAGGCAGTCGGTGATCTACGTCATGTACCAACTAACTTTCTAGTATCACCATACTACAAGCCCCTTACTAGTGCACTCTTTCTTCAAGCTCCAAACTTCAAACTCCTTCTCACGATGTATACCATGTCCCATGAAAGTAGGACTACTATGGTGACATGCAAAAAGTGGACACCTGATCGACATCCAATTCAACCTCAACTGATTGGACATGTACTTGTCATGACTAATCGAAATCTCTCATGCTATGGGCAAAACTGGTGGATCTCTAAGCCCATCACGACGTGCCTGTCAGATTTCTACTAACATCTGCTGGCATCCAGATTTGGTATAAGATGTGATCCCATCCCATTCTACCTCTCCTAACACTACCACATACGCTGCTCACATCCAACTAAGCAACAATCTGATAACCTAATAAAATCCATGGAATTAACCCTTCATCTCAATAAAGGCCAATTCCACTTATTTCTGATCCACAATGAAAACACTGTTATGTATCTAGTATATGATAAAATCTGCATGTAAAGCAAAAGAACAGAAACATACTTGTCAGCTTGACTCGGAGCAGTCTTTGCACACACATCACCTAAAATAGGATCTTGTATTTTAATAAACTGAGAGTGGATCTGATACCAAAACTATAATACCCCAAATCCAGTCCACGCTCATGAACCGAACCGGCATGTTATGGCCCCGGTTAGGTTGGTTAACCAAACCTAACTCCTGCGGATCCAATCTCGGTGTCTTAAGATAAAGATATGATTTTCCATGTATATGTGAAATGCATAAAACCCTAACAGGATACTACATGGATGACATGACACTCAATTCATACAAAAACCACGATTTCAATAAATTCAAATAAAATTCTAAATTAAGACTGACAGAGTCTCCCTTGAAAGTGTAGTTCGGGCCACCCTGTCCAAATAATATAAGTACAAACATGCAAGTATATATATATATGTCAACAGCTTTGTTCATACAATCTGATCTACTATAACTCATTCTGAAAACTTGGGTCTCAGCCCACTTGTGCATCTATTCATGTTTCACATTGTCTCATCATTTCTCAGCGCTTAATCTCATCGTCATGCTTTTCATTTCCTCACATTAGTACTAATACGAAAAAATCATAAACAAAATATTAAACAATCATTCACCAAATATATATGTGTGTGCAGAAGACCTCATTGCTCCTCCGTCTAGGCTGGCACATCAATCTTGTACTTGTCACCTACATATAATACAAAATCGTTCACCTGCCCGGAAAATAACTAATAACAAACTGGCTATGAGAGCAAACTCTCATATGAAACAAAAATCCATATATACTCCTCATGAACTCTCTGAAGGGAATCTACTGAGGAGCCACCGGGCTGCAGACCCGATAGCATCTTGAATTGACTGAACAACTGCTGGTGTTGCCTCTCTTGGCATTTTCTTACTTCATTTTTTGTTCTCGAATCCTAAGCCCACTCCTTACTTCTCCTAGCCTTGAGCACGAACGCTGAATACTCTTAGGTAGTCGCCTTCAGTACCCTTTGAACCACAAGTCATGACATGCGCTATACTTAACCGTACCCATAAACCTCCACATTCTCTGGGTGTGAGGAGCTCAAACGTGGAGTTGTCAGGATCCCTTAAGAATGGAACAGTCTGCTGCACTAAGCTAGAGCCCAATTTGACTGTCACGGCATCGGCTCATGGTACGTGAAGTCGATTTCTCCATCTCTCGTCTCACTAAAAACTCGATAAAAATATATATAGGCCTGGGAAGAGATTTATAAAATAGGCCCGTAGGCAATTTGCGGTGGATCCTGTATTCGAAATCACTCTCGAGGGATCTCATCCTTGAAGATTATTAATCTATAAAATAGTTAGGCTAAATGGCCCGAGTTATGTGGGATCCGATAAAATGCCACTTAACTCGTCATGTAAGTCATAATCAAATACACAATAGTAAAGAGCGTAAACTAGAGGCGAGTCCTAAACGGACCTGGTAGAAGCTCTAAGCGAGTCATCGCGCCTAGGCGGCGAGCTCCTACTCCATACCTACACATCAGAGCTAAATACTAATGCCCGATAACTAAATGATGCATCAAACTCATGAACATCGCACACAATGCAAATCATCATTAACTAAGCAAATCAACTGTAAAACCCGTGATTCGAGTCACGGTTTTATAGTCGTTAGCCAATTGGTTCAGCCATCGGTTCGAGTTGAGTGTATTTCAGAACACGTGTACTGAGCCGATGCCGGTCACGTGTATGAGCTGTGAGGGTAATGTGTAGCGAGGATGTGATGATAATGACATGAATGAGCAGAGAATGAGTTATCAGAATGCATGAGAGTATACAGTGGGTGATTTTAGATTTATTATTTTGTGATTGTAGAAATAGTTTTAGGCCGTTTATCGCGTTAGGACGCGTTATGGGTAGTTTAGGATGGGTTATTAGTTATAAAGCATGTCATTTGGATGTTGTGTGTTTTATTCTATTTTATAGGATTTTTCCTGATTTTTCTAGATTTGTTTAGGATTTATTACGCGTTAGTTATTATTTTTGACTCGAGACGGACTCGAGTAAAGTTTTAATTACGAGTTTGCCATCCACTCTTTTCTTTTTTCCCTCGACATCCTCCCCACCCAAACTCTCGCCACACCTTCCACCGCCACTGTCGGCGCCGCCCAGTGCCGGTCGGCCGTCGAGCGACGCCGCCCCGCCCTA
>JAVDBV010022485.1:478-27296 GCA_032619315.1 Piper longum
AGAAGGGAAGGGGGAATCGGGGAAAACGGTTGCATTTTTCGTAATTAAAAATTAACTCGAGTCTAACTCGAATAAAAATTAATAACTAGTTCTAAATAAATCATAATTTTTTTAAAAAAAATATGAAAAAAATATAAAATATAATACATATAATTTGAATCAATTTAAACTAATTGATGAATTATTAAATTTTTATATTTGACTGATTTGGACCGATTCAACTGAACCGATTCTTCTCCGATTTAGACCGATTCCAATTCCGATCCGACTCACTCAACAACCAATTCCGATTCCGATTCCGATTTTTACAACCATGAATCCCACCCAACAAAGAAGAAAGAAGATGAATTAGATATTTAGTCAGTGGACAGATCAATATACAAGGTACACATCTTATCTTATACAATTACAATGGCCACTCCCCTGCCGGATTTATACGTGACTTAGTCCGGTATTTGTATATCTCCTGTTATACCCCTCTTTCCGTATCACCTTCTCCGCAGTTGACTTTGATCTACTTTCCCTTTGCTCCTTCCTTTCTGGGTCTTGTGTTTTTTCCCATTTTTCATCATCACTGAGATCTGTTACTTTCTTCTTCTCTCCATTATTTCTCCATCTAGCTCCTCCCCACAATATTAATTTCCCTTATAGTAAGTGCTCTGGTTGCAAGGCTTATGGCAATTTCCGACGAAGATGATGAGCTGGTAAGAAGTTAAAAATATTGCTTTGATCTACCCCTCTTTTCCCATCATCTTCTGCGCAATTGACTTTGATCTACTCTCCCTTTGCTCCTCATCAAGCCCTCCCTCCTTTCTTTCTGGGTCTTGTGTTGTTTTCCATTTTTCATCATCACTAAGATCTTAATTCCTTGTATCTGTTACTTTCTGCTTCCCTTCATTATTCCTACATCCAATTCTTCTTCCTCCAACCCCACAAGATGTTCAGCCGTTTTGGCAAGAAGAAAACCACACGAAAGGAAACCACTCCCATCAACCCTACTATAGAAGGGTTGATCAACAGTGCAACCAGGATTCATCAAGCACATCAGACCACTATGGTAGGTCATGTAGATCCAGCTAACGCACAAGATCAAGCGCCAGGAAATTCGATTATAGCTGGACCATCTGCTCCTTCAACATCATCGACCTCTGCTCAAGCTGGTGGCAGGAGCCGGGTTTCGTCCTCAGTCTCCATTGGGCAAGACCAAGCCTTCGATGAGGTATGCAAATTTCTTACTGAAGATGATGTTGGAATTGTTGGGATTTATGGCATGGGCGGGGTTGGGAAGACCACCCTCACAAAAAAAAGTTTGGTACGAGTTTTTGGGGCCCTCTAACTTTAAAGTCCTCTCTATTGTTGTCTCAAAAATCGTAAACGTCGATCGGATTCAAGAAGATATAATGGAGGAGATGGATTTGCCCTTTAAGAAGGATGCGCACCCTCACAAACGTGCAAGGGATATACACAAGGCACTTGCTAGCAGCCGGAGGAAACTAGCCTTACTTTTTGATGATATATGGGAAGCTTTAGATTTATATGAGATTGGAGTTTTGGGTGAGATGAGTTTTGATACATCCATCTTCAAAATAATTTTTACTACTCGATTAGAAGATGTATGCTCACATATGCAGCCTGATAGAGAGATCAAAATTCAACCTCTAGGGTGGGATGACTCCTGGGCATTATTTGCCAAACATGTTGGGACTAAGACCCTTCATTCCTCCCATAATGAAATCCTTGACCTTGCTAAAAGTGTTGCTGAAGAATGTGGAGGGCTGCCGCTCGCACTCATCGTTATTGGGAGGGCTATGACATGTAAATACAGTCGTGAAGCTTGGGTAGACGCACTGCATAATCTTCAAAAATCTCCCGCGAAGGTTCAAGGGTCCGAAGAAAGACTATTTTCTATCTTAAAAATGAGTTACGACAACATACAAAATGATGTTGAGAAGGAGTGTTTCTTGTTTTGTTGTTTGTATCCGGAAGATTGGACAATTGATCGAAAAGAGCTTGTAGAGTTTTGGATTGGAGATGGGATTTTGGATTTGGATGGCAGTTATCATGATATGCGTAATAGAGGGCATGCAATTATAGATAGAATGTTGGCGGCATGCCTAGTTGAATTAGAAGATGACTGCATAACAATGCATGACATCATAAGGGACATGGGGCTATGGATTGCCGGTGAATCAAAATTCTTTGTTCATGGTGAACGTCTGAAATTGACAAAAGACGAGATAAAGAATAGGTGGGAGGAGGCTACTGGGATGTACGTAATCAAAGGAGATGATTTACCGGAACAACCTCATTGCCGAAATTTGTCCACCTTAATTTTTGACACAAGGGGACTAGGAGGACCTAAATTTCAAATTAGTTTCTTGCAATTCATGGACAAATTAAGGATCTTAAAAATAGATAACGTACAATTTCTTGGCACAGCATTTGAGATTGTTAGACAATTTGCTGAATTGAGGTGGCTTAGCATACGCGATACTAATCTAGAAAAGTTTCCAATTGAGTTAGGAAACTTGAGAAAACTAAATGTGTTACAAATACAATCAAGAAAACTTTCGCCAGCCATAGGACAACTTAGGGAGCTTAGAAAGCTCTGGATAACCAGCCCCATAGGCATAAAAATGTTACCTTTGGAGCTTGGAAAGTTGAGTAAGCTAGAGGAACTAGTTCTTCCAACTGGCTACTGTGTTAATTGCATCAATCAAATTCCGAATGGGATATTTGAGCATACGAGCGAGCTTAGAAGAGTGGAATTGAGTGTGACGAGTGTGGGCGTATTACCGGCTGATCTCTGGAATTTGTCCAAGTTGGAGCATCTGGTTATCGACATCTCGTGGTTAGTGGCAGAGCGTGATGGAGAATATATGGATATATTTGACATGTACAAATGTCCACCTTGGCTGAATTTGGATGGTCTAAAGCAGTTGTCCAAGTCCCTAAGAATTCTTAGAATGAAAAGATGGCCAATTTTTAAGTGGGCCAACATTGGATCAGCACTTGAGACCATGAACGAGATGTCTGAGTTGTCAATTGTTGCATTTCCACTTGATGAAATAATTATATCAAGTAAAAGGCTGGAGAACCTCTATATTTCACGATGTCGTCGATTAGTGAAGTTGCAAGTAGGCGGGGATGCCCTCAAATGCCCGTGCTCTTTGTCTATCCACTTTTGTCCTTCCCTCAAACATATTATTGGCCTTGAGTATCTAAAAGATCTTCAAATAGGTGATTGTCCTGAATTGGAAGGAGAGCTTATGAATCCAAATGAGGGAATCGGGTCATTACCCCATCTACAATCACTTCGTCTTCGTTCTCTTCCACTGCTGACGACCATATGTAGTGACCATGTGTCCTTCCCTTCCCTCTTGTGTGTGAACGTATTTCTATGCAAGAAACTAGAAAAATTTCCCAAAGGCTTAATGAATGAGAAAATGGCACTGCAAGGTGAGATTATAGGAGAAAAGGAGTGGTGGGAAGGGCTACAGTGGCAAGATGAAGACTTCAAGTCCTACCTCCTCCCTCTTTTTGAAGATTTAAGCAAGTGAATTATGATCACCCTAGAAAAGTTCCTTTTTTTGAATTTGGAGGTAATCACTTATCAATTTGTCTTGGCTGATTTGACATCTAGATTCTCAATTTCACACTGTTCATCATTCATAATTGCAGCAATAGAGGTGCACGGATGGTTCACAAAGATGGCTCATTTTGGCTTAGGATTGTCATCCCTTAATGAACTTCACCGCTTTGGAGGTGGACACTCTTTTGCCATTGCCACTTCATTTTCAAGCAAACCAAACTGTTAGCAGTTGTTCATGTGTGTTTGTGTGTTTTTCATTTTCTAGATTTGTATAATTTTAGCCATGTATTTAATTTCAGATTGAATATCATGTGTAGCCATGTGTTTTTCATTATAATAAGTGCTCTGGTTGCAAGGCATATGGTAAGATGTTAAAAATATTGCTTTTGGAGTTTCTGGCATTGATGCAACCAAGAAGTCTCATCTAGTTTCAGGAATTTTAATTTTGTCCCTTATGTTAGTCCAGCTGGTTGCAGGATGGTTATATTAGTTGACTGGTTTGTAACAATCCTTGTTTGAAAATATTAATCTTATAATAGAATCAATGTATTTCCCAATAATAATTTTCAATAATACATTTTTTTATCAAAAAATTGTGAGCACAAGCTAAAAGATGGATTTTCTTTTATTTTCTTTTTTAAAGCTAAGCAAGAATAGATAATTAGATTGACTCATCATGCACCCCGCTCATCATTGTGGTTCAAATCATCTTCCACCTGATTAAGCATGCTTTCTTTAATAGCTTTCAGATTTTTTCCAAATGTATTTTTGTGTATTTATGTCATACCTTAGTTTAGCTTGGTTTCTGAGAACAATCCAGAGTATTTTTTTTTTCATTTTTTCATAGAAAAAAGGTTAGAGTTTGTGCAGTACATGACTATTATTTTAGTGGTACAATGGCCTTCTATTGGTGGCTGGCTGATTACATAATTGTGGTTCAAACCATCTTCGATCTGATTAAACATGTTTGCTGCTTTCAGATTGTTTTCATCTGGTCAATAGGTTCTTCTCCTTGTGTATGTTCAATTGATGTTTTATTTGTTTGTTGTTGAATTGCTTTTGTGGGATTCACTCTTTCCATCTCCTATATAAATCCAACAATATTTAATTTGTTTGGATGAATGTTGGAGATTGAGTGTAGTTGTTTTCAATGGTTGTCTAATCATTAGAGGAATTTGCTGAGAACTCATTGGCTGCACTTGCATAGTAAGTAGGCTTGATGTTGCTTGATGAACTTTTATGTACCCATATCCTACACTTAGAAGACTCAATGGTTTAGCACATCATTGTAGCTGAGTATTGCCAACTCTCACTGGATTCACTTGCTTGGATTATAATCTTGATGTCTACTGTAATTGAGGTCTGACTGGTTTCAAAAAATGTATGTTCTGTATCTTTGACACAATTTTCCGTTATTTACAAGAGATGTTGGGTCGGTGGGAGATAGAAGAGGAGCTAGCAGTGGAGACAGTTATAGAGTTCTGCTCATTGATGATGTGAGACATTCTGAAAAGCGTCTATGACTCCGTTAAATTTTGATAGTCAAAGAATGCTTCCAACTGGTATCTTGCATTTATATATCTTGTTTTTAAACATCAATAAATCAAATAAATTTACCATGTTATGTTGTGAAAGGGTAATGATCTTCATGTTATCAGCTCTGAAACAGTGCTTATCATGTTCTTTACAATTGCAAAAGTTGTACCAAAAGTTGTTCCCACTGTTTCACTTGATGAATCCTGAGAACAAGGAGTTGCAGCGGTTATAGTTGCTTTGAAAGTACTTCATTTTTGCTGCTTTAAAATGGGTTTTTCGTTTTCTTTTCTTTTCTTGCTGTTTGCGCTTCTTTTAAGAAGACAAATTTGAGCGGCTCATTCACGTCTTGGTTGGCAGGAGCATGCTGAATTCTATGCTCAAATGTTGGTCCGTGATGGGGTAACCAGACTCCAACATAGCCTGATTTTACTAGTTTTCTAGAGTTCTTCACAAATATTCAATCTTTCAACACAGGTCATGAAAGTGGAGATTCTTGTAATTGTGAGAAGAGTCCATCAGAGCTTATAGTTCTTAAATTACTCTATAAATGCTAGTTATTTCAGAATTGTAACATATAAAATTTTTGGTTCATTTTTATTTACTGTAATAGGACACCGCCTTCATCTTGACATTACTTGTAACTTTCGGCAATTGTTTCTCCCATTAAATCAATCATCAAAACTACAATGTTTGTCCATGCATTCTATTTTTGCATACATAAAAAGAATATTTTTCATGAATAAAACACAATAAGAACATTATATAGAAAAAAAAACAACTGCAAGAACGCCCTTACACTACATACATAACATTCAAATGACTAAAATAAGAATCATTTCGAATGGAATATTTGAGCATATGTGCGAGCTTAGAAGACTGAAATTGAGTGCGACTGAGTGTGAGGATATTGCCGACTGATCTCTGGAACTTGTCCAAGATGATGTACGCATCAAATGATAAATATATGAATATGATATGAATATACACAGATGTCCATGACAAAATCAAGCTATTCCGAGTCTTCTCATCAGATGATGATGTGAATTGATAGTGCATTATTTAGGCATATATAACAGATGATGATAATCACATCATGTCAAACAAATATCATGATAATCCACATCTAATCTTTGCTGTCAGCACCAACAAGTTAGTTTCAAGGCATGAAAATAGCCACACTACAATAATTAACTATACAACAACAACCATCAAATCAAAATAACAATTTTTGAAAAAAAAATTGATAACAATCACTGAAACCTATTGCAGCAAACATCATAACTAAAGCAGCCACTCACACACCAATTTTTTCTCATCCACACCGCACACCCAACAACAAAAACGACCACAAGACAGCTGAAGCGTACCTCCCGACGCCTAATCTTGGTTTCAATCTCGGGCTTCGTGAGCTCGTCGGCCAAATTACAGACACCCTCCGTTGAATAGATGAACCGCGGAGTCGTAAAAGTAGCAGTAGCAGCAGCAGGAAAGCTGATCAAGGAAGAAGGTAGGGGGCCGAGTTTGGAGACAATCGGAGATGCTCAACGAGCTGCGGCGGAGAACAAGGACGACATTTTTCTTCAGTTTTTACTTCCGTCGGAGATGGGGAAGATGGAGGAGGGTTTAGAGGGCTTTAGAGGTTTTGTTGCTTGGGGCACAAGAAAGCGGGAAAAGCAGATTTAAATATTAATAAAGGTGTATTAACAATTCTTAAAATTATTAATAAAAGTTGCTTTAATATTTTCTTTTATCTTAAATGTTGAACTTGTTTTTTAATTACTTAATCCATTCAAGTTTGGTATGATACCACTTGTTTTTTAATTACTTAATTATCCTAAGTAGTCTCTTGTATTTAACTTAATTAATTTGAAATATTATTATTTTTTTATTTTTTTGAGCCTGAAAAGAGGGGTGACATTTTTTTTGTTCGAGCTGGAATTTAGAATATGTCAATCATTAGTTAGAGTTTATTTTTAAAATAGATTTTATTTTAGATATCAAAATCAATATAATTTAAATATTATTATTCAACTTAATTTGAGTTTATCTATAAAACTAGTCAGATTTTCACCGTGTACAAGTATAATCATAATTTATTAATAATATATAAAAATAATATATGAAATTAAATTCTAAAAATATAACTAGAGAAATTTTTAAATGGAAATAAGTTTCCTGTAGTGCAGTACAACCATCTTGGTTGTGCAGCAGTTTGATTCCAGTCGTTGGATTAACCTCCACACATCCCACAACTCTCCCCTCCCGCGCATTTCATCCCCCCACCCACAAGTAGTCTATTATATTTAACTTAATTAATTTGAGTTGACCCAAATATTATTTTTTTATGTTTTTGAGCCAGAATAGAGTGGTGACATTTATTTTGTTTGAGCCGGAATCAAGAATATGTCAATCTTTAGTTAAAGTTTATTTTAAAAATTAGATAATAGTTTAGATATCAAAATCAATATTATTCATATATTATTATTCAACTTAATTCGAGTTTATCTATATAAATAGTAAAAAATCTCTATTGTGTACATATATAATCATAATTTATTAACAATATATAATATTAATATGCAAAATTAAATTCTAAAAATACATAAAAACAATTAATATCTATTTAATTTAATAAATTTTTTAGAATGCACTGTTGACATAAAAATATTAAATTTCTTTTTGCAACTGCCATTTACGACAATAAATATCTTTCGAAATTCGCAATCTCTACCCCGATTCTAAAATAAAAAAATATTTTGCGACCACTCTTGCCGGTCGCAAATATTAATCCGTGCAAAACAACCAGAGTTTTCATTAGCAAAATTGTGGTCGCTGAAGGCTATTTTTTTACCGGTAGAAAAAAAGTTCTATCTGTTATCATAAATAAATTAGAGGACATGCAGGAAGTTTATTCTTGATCTTTCCTTTGTTCCTTTACTTGCCTTCTAACATCATAGTTCATGTATCTTAAGTTTTGTTTCTACTTGAATGCAACTGGCTTCATGTCAAGGCAACATGATGATGAACTGTGGGAGGAGCTTACATATACAAAATGAGTACCTTGTTTCTGCCTATCAAGTTGTAATTCTTAGTTTTGGTTTTCATGTCTCTATATAATTCAGTTAGATATTTAATCACTTGTTACTATTTAATTGAGCAAATTTGGTTTAAGGTAAAAAAAGAAGTAGAAACTAATAGTTCAGGTTTTCTATGTAAAGCGAAGATGCTCCATTCTGATTAGTTATGTTACTCTTAAGTAAACCATGATAGTCATCTGAAATCTGCACAAACTACATAGATGAAATACGTGGATGATTTTTTTATCAACTATTATCGTATTTGGTTATTCTTCTTGAAACATTCTCCATGTTTAGGGGTTGCCTGTTGAATGTTATCACTGATAACCATAGTACTGAAATTTCTCTTAGAAATGGATGCAATGTTATTCTAAATATACGGGTAGAACTGATTCCTGAATGTGTTTGAAAGATCAATTTGTTGGCTGCTTGGAAGTTCTCTAATATCCTTCAACTGAATTGTGTAATTCTTCTTTGTTCTTTTAAAGTTGTCTAATATGCTGTTCATCTATGTAGCTTGGAGGATGAAGACTTCCTTCTGAAACTAATGCCAAAATCATAAATTCTCTCTTTTTTCTCTCTGATGAATTCATTCTTTTGACTTGAACTTGGGCTGACTCCTCATTTTGCTTGTTTCAAATGCCAAAGTGAAATGGTTAGGTGCAGTTCGGGATTGAAAATGGTGATGTGCTCATAACTCTACATCAATCTCCTAATAATTGAACCTCATCCTTGCCAAGGTGACCTAACGTTGTCCCTTTTGGTGTGTGATGTACTAAGAACTGGCCAAGAGAACTTGCACCTCTTGATTAGAGATGACCACTTAGAGCTTTCTCAGAATCTAATCTGGCATATATATATTTTTTGATGCCATCAAACTGTTTATTTTTTTCGTGTATATAACTAACTATGTAAAGGGTGATAGAAGGTTTCCCCCTTCATGGGTTGAAGCTTTTCTTACATAGGGCAAAGTTGACTTTTGCAGAACATGCCATTATCAGACTTGGTAAGATTAGTAGTTTGATTGAACTAAGTCCATGGTAAATAACTTAGGGTGTTTTAAATATTGCTCATAAAAAAATTTAGCGTTTTTGGTTGAATTTTTGTTATTTTGGAATTAAATTATCATCGAAACAAAATTATAGGTACATGCGTACTTTTTTAAGGGTAGACGGATATGAGCTGTGGACCGGTAGGTGTTGATCACTAAACCTAATGTTTTTTATGCTGGTTGCTGTCTTAGTTAAAGTAAATATAAGTATGAAATGACCTTATTGTAAACAGCTTTAGCTTTTAGACAAATTAGTTAATCAATTAAAGAAAAATATGGTTTTAGACCAAGAAGTCATTTCATGTTTATACATACATGGCGACAAGTAGTTTGCTTGCACATAATTGGATGATTAAAACCGGCTTAAATTTTCCGCAATGTTAAAAATATTAATTATAATTCTTGTTTTAAAGAATAAACTATAAGTCTTAATTGAATTTATGCGCAAGGTTTATTTAAAAAAAGTTCGATTAAGATTGTGTCATTTATAATTATATAATAAGAAAAATATATTATTTTTTGATTGATAACTATAGGCTTTGTTCAAAGCTCGATTTAGCTCTATGCTCAACTCGAAAAACTCGATTCAAAGTTCAACTCGATATTAAACAAGTTGGGTATGAGCTTGTACCTCTACAACTCGACTCTATTCGAAACTCGATATTTTAAATAATGAATATGATTTTTGACCATATGTATCTTAAATTTATTTATATAAATATAACAAATTATAAAATATCATTATATGATATCAAATTAAATAAATGTATGCATGATCAAGTTATCTTTTATGCATAATTGTGTCAAACTTAAGAAAATTTAATTAAAAATTAAATTTTAGAATGAATTATACGAAAAATTGCATCAATATATACGAATTAAGCTAGTTCGAACCCAACTCGAACTTGCTCGACTCGAATACTTTTTAATTCGATTCGAACTCGAAATAAAATGAGCCGAATTTGAACCGAGTAAAAATTAATTCGACTCGCTCGATAAGCACTCCTAAATAAGAACTGCCGACCGCGAGGATAGGGTTGGGTTGGGCCTCTTCCCAGCGAGCCTGCCCACACGAAATGTACATATTTCCTTATTCCTTACCCAACTACCAAAGACCAAGTCCACTAATTATACCACTTTGGCTCCACATGTCTATAAACACTCTGACTTGTTGTGCATGTCAAACTTTATATTAAAATTCGACCCGAATTCTAAGAGGAATGAATCATGTTTTTAGTATTTATAATAACTCTGTTAGTTAACAATTTCATTTTAAAATGTTCATCAAAATTGAGTCGTGACTCGCAATCTTATTTAAGGGTTCGTTTAATTAACATTAAATAGATGTAATAAATATAAAAAGTAATATATATGTAATATATTTTGAAAAAAATAAGTACCTACTCATTGTTTTTTATCATTTTAAATTATCCGTAATCATTACAATTAAGGGTTAGATCTCTTTTCAAATACATTGAAGATGGTGAGATCTGTGGAGATGGAAACTTCCAGATAGCAAAGCTTTTAGCAGTGGGCTTAAAGATATAAACAGAGAGTTTAATGTTAGGACGAATCCCCATTTATCTGATCAGGTAGAGAATCACGTCTTTGGAATATTTGATTAAGCTTAGGATGCACGCAGCTAAAACATTCGTCAACTTTTGTTTCTTTTTTCCTTTTCAAAATTCTATTCATGATGTGTTACGACATGCCGGCCGCCACTGGCCACACTCTTTAAAAATAAGTTTTTTTTTATAAAACAAATTAAAGGGCAATTTTGCTATTATGGAAAATTTTATCTTTTGTGATAAGTAGTTTTGATTCTTCTACCATTAGGTAATATAAATAAATATCATTCTTTTCTTATATACATGATTAACTAGAAACATTACATCTCAAAAAAAAAATTGAAGAAATTACACAAAAAAATTACTGTGTATTTAACTTTATATTATGTAGTAATATAGGTCGTCGTCGCTGCAGTCGGGTTATTTTGTCTGCTTGAAGAAGTCATCGTTTTTTTTTCAAGTAGTTGCAAGGTAATGCGATGGGATTAGCTGCATTTGTTATTTGGAGGTTCCCTCTGAGCATCCCTGAGAAGTAACCTTGGTCTTTGAAACAGTTTCATAGTCCACTTCTTCTGTCTAGTCAGATGGATGCGTATGTTTGCCGTAAGGCAAACATGATCTGTACATTTTTTACTTATAGCTTGTATTTCTGCTTTCAGGAAGATGTTTGGGGGTGAGAACAATAATCCCATGTTTCCTGTGTTCCCTGATGTCAACGACTTACAGTATAACTCTAATGCATCAACACAGCTGCAACTCCTTGGAAACTGTATGGCCTTCTTTAGAAGAAAACGAACCTTATCTATTTTGGACTCTTGTTTATCTTTTACAGTTTGTTGCAGTCAGGAGCCTGTGAATTTTATCTGTAATGAGCACATGACTTCTTTAAACAAACTGAGCAAACGGAACAGAGAAGCTGATTAACAGAGGCTTAAGATATCTTTAAACGATTTTCGCAGGGATGATGTTGATAAATCTTCATGTATTCTGAATGCTAATGTCTTATCAACTGGTTTGAGGCTCTCCTATGACGATGATAAACGAAACTCCTCAGTTACATCTGCGAGTGAAAGTATGTCAACGCTACCTGCCATCTTGTCTCTTAGCTACAATCTGAAGTCAAAAAATGCTAGCCAGAAGGATGGGCTGAATCGTTATATCAGAATTCATTTAGGTCCTTTATGATTTATAATTTATAATTAAGAATTGCTCAAGTTTTCAATAAAAACTATTTGGTCGTTTATACTGAAAATAGGAAACTGTTTTGCTGCTTTGAGAGTTTTTTTTTGTTTCAAAATTACTTTGACCAGGAAAATCAGATGGCAAAGGGCATAAAAGAGATGAAAGGGAGGCATATGGCCACTTTTTTTAGCACAGTCGAGAAAAGAGTTTGCAAAAAGTTGCGAGATAGGAGGTTGACATAGAAAATATAAACGAAAGGAAGTAGGAAGTAGTCGAGAGAATAAAGCAATTGGCAGCTGGAGCTGAATCTTGGCAATATAGAGCACAATACAATGAATCAATAGTCAACATATTGAAAGACAATGTGAAGCAGGCCATGGTTCAAGGTGCGGAGCAGGCAAAGGAGGGATGTGGTGATAGTGAGGTTGATGATGCAGCTTCATCCTTCGACCACAATGTTGCCCTTGCTCCAGGACTGTTAAACGCAGGAACAAGCAGACGGTTTAAATGCAGGAACAAGCAGGCAAAGATTTCATGCTTAATCTACTTGTTGCAATTACGAACACAAAATTAACAGTGGGTACCGTGGCAAATTCTGCATCACGATGAGAATGGCAGATGAAGAGGAGGAACAAGGATACGTACTTGGGTTGTGGATATATGTACTTAATTGCGTAAATGGGTTGCTTCTAATTTTTGGGCTTGGAAAAAGAATTCATTTTCTCCAAATGTCAATTATTGTGTGAACTTGAAGATAGTAATACAATCAAACACTTCGCAATAATATCTTTATCAATTAATACAGGCTACCGTATGAACCAGGAAAGTCGGTTAAATTGTAAAAAACACTCACATTTACAGGCTGCAAGACAGAATAAAAACAAATTCGGGCAGATTTTGTACTTCACAATTCTGCTTCCAACAAACAATTAAGAAAATTTAGTATCGGCATCGCAGAGAAGAGCGCAAAAACTTCTCACTTGTCCAAAACTTTTACGTCTGCTTAATCTTGGCCAAATATTCTAGTAAAGAGTTGGCCTTCCCCTTTGCTCTATCAATACCACTCCTTGCAAGCTCTGTAAGAGGAATTACAGCACCCAATCTTCCGTTGCAAGTCAAATTTTCCACCTCTTTCTTACACAGAGCTTGTAGAATTGCAGCAGCATTCTCTTTACTCCCAGAGGCTGTTCAACTTTGTTCTCTTCACGCCATTGTTGAATCGAACTTCTTAACACATAATTGGATAAAAAAAAAAAGATTGTCCCGCTCATTACATTACATAAAACAAATATATGGTAAGAAAATGAAAGCATATTTCGTTTGGCAACCCATGTTTGTTATATTAAACCAAACAACACGATTGATCCCAAGACCTCTTTTTGTGGCTTGTGCACTTCACGGGTGCAATGTACAAATGAATGCTTGTTTTGGCCCTTTGAATTGTTGTATGTGGGTGTCAAAATCCCACTTCAAGAAGTGGAAGAAAATGGGATGGGTCCTTTCCCTATAAACGGACTCATCCCCCCTTAGTTAAAACCATCCCAAGGGTAATATCAAAGTTACCAACTTCCCTTTCTATTATTGGTAATTTGTTCTTTCTCTCTTTGTAATATTTCTTTTTAGTGAAATATTATTTTGGTAGTGTCTGAGAACATAGGCAATTGCCGAACCTCGTTAAATTCTGGTGTTTGTTCTTATTATTTTCTTGTCTATTTAATAGCTATTGTCGGGTATAGTTGGTGTTAATTATTGTGTCTTGATAAAATTCTGTCTAGGAACTGGTTTTTAAGCGGACTATCTTGTCCCGCCAACTTTTCTGGGAATTTTATCTTGGGGTGATTTTTTAGTACAATAGTTTTCACGCTTGTAATCTAGGTAATAGTTCTCACAGTGAACTAATTATCTTTGGTAAAAATTACCCGTTTTTCACAACATGAATCTCATGAGGCGTATATTAGAAACAAGTCCCTTTGAATCTCCCTCGCCCATTAGGTGTCCAGTTTCATTGTTTTCACATTTCTCTTCCCAATTCCTCCCTCCTACTAGTCTCTACCAAAAGCTCATTTGCCATGAGCATGTTGAAATTATATGAAGAGGGTCATCACAAAATGATCCCACCAAAATTGTAATCCATATTAGCCATCCCAACTTTTGATCAAACATTTGATCAAGATGATAAACTTACATATTCCCATTGTTCTTGTAACAAGTTTCCCACAACAACTACAAAATCCTCACAGAAATTGAAAGTAGAGACGAAAAAGGAAGGAAAGGTGAAGATGATAGCTCTCACAAGGTCGATTCTAAAATTAAAATTTTCACCTTAAATCAAGTGAATACTCAAACTAGTTTATTACAAAGAAGCAAGAGTATTTATAATAGCTCAAGCCCACAACACTTAAAACCGTACTTGCCAAAACCCATCAAACCATACAACATCAAGTGAACACTCAAAACTAAATCTTTATACTTAAACACACTTGGAGAAGTTCCACAATTCACAATGATGAAAAACTCTGCAAATGTATGTTTGTTATTTTGCTCCAGTGATCAGCACTCCCCTACAACAAAAGATACATTATTGAAACTAAGATATATTTCATTTAAATTAAAATAAATATACAACAGAAGATATAATTAACATTCCTAGGTTTTACTTGGAAAGCAAGGGAGTGTGCCTATATAAAAATTAATTTCACAAAACTTTTAGCTAATATTGGCCAATACTTATCGATATTCCTTTCCTATCACAAACGGTTTAATTGGCTTTACGAATGAGTAGGTTCTAATTGTGTAGAACGTAATAAATTAACTTTGATGATAACAGCGTGTTACAAACTAGGCGTAGATGTGGTCAAAATGTCTCTCGTTAAATAGCTTACAATTTATGTATGCTCAATTGCACTCATATAGTTACATATTTCACAATCGTATACTTCACCTTCATGTTACTTCAATGCCTTTTGATCCTCGATTCACGGACGGTCATTTTAAATATTTTTTTAATGGCATGACAAAAATGCCATAAATTAATGCTCTTGAAATTTTGGATCATAAACGTACACCTGCATACTGGTTTCTGCAAATAACTCGATCATAGAGATCAAAGACAATAGATTTCTCGCGTATTATTTTTTTCTGAAGATAGGTACGTAGCACTCAAAGATAGATATGTGTTAAACTATTCATAGGAACAATTGGCACGAGATTGTGAAATCAATCCTTCCAAACTAAATAAAAATTAGTGAAATTGAAACATGACAAAATGGTGAACTAATCATCATACTATGCTCGGTCTAACAGAAATTTTAATACCAAGGAGCACAAAAGAGTTTTGCTAGTTTTAAGAAACTAACCTGCTGGAAAATTGAAAGCTAACAATAAGGATTGGCTTGCAGATTATAGAATATATAACCATATTTATTATGGGTAATGTGTTTGTTAGCCAGGGGTAGATAGCCTTCTCTGCACCCCTACAATCGTGGCCGTCCATATATCATCAATGGTGCAGATTAATCCAGGCTATTCCATTTCAAAAAATTATTAAAATTTGATTTGGGCCGTTCGATTACAAGGACGGCCCAAATCTATTGTAAAAAAAAGCCGCCCCGCTGCATCGCCGGCCCGCCGGCCATCTGTGCCGCCGTCCCCTCGGATTGTAACATCTACGAGTCAAATCCTTGGAGTTAGTGGCAGAGCTTGATGGAGAAGATATGGATCATGGGATGTACGTATTTGACATGGACGAATATCCACCTTGGCTGAATTTGGACAGTGTTGGCTTAAGCATAGACAGTCTACAACAGTTGTCCACGTCCCTTAGAATTCTTAGAATGAGAAGGTCGACATAGGATCAGCACTTGAGACCATGAACGAGATGTCTGAGTTGTCAATTTCTGAATTTCCACTTGATGAAATAATCATATCAAGTAAAAGCGCTTGTTTGCCCAGGCTGGAGAAGCTCATCATTGGATGCTGCCGTCGATTAGTGAAGTTGCAAGTAGGCGAGGATGCCCTCAAATGCCTGTGCTCTTTGACTATCTTCAAATGTGATTCCCTCAAACATATTATTGGCCTCGAGCATCATGAACATCTAAAAGATCTTGACTTAGGCGATTTTTGGCCAATTTTTAAGTGGGCTGATATTGGATCAGCACTTAGAGACCATGAATGAGATGTCTGAGTTGTCAATTGCTGAATTTCCACTTGATGCAGTAATTGTATCAAGTAATTGCTGGATAAGCTCATCATTGCACGATGCCCTCGATTAGTGAAGTTTCAAGTAGGCAAGGCTGCCCTCAAATGCTTGTGCTCTTTGCCTATCAACTATTGTGCTTCCCTCAAACATATTATTGGCCTTAAGCACCTTGAACATCTAAAATTTCTTCAAATACGATATTGTCCTAAATTTCAAGGAGAGATCATGAATCCAAATGAAGGAATTTGATCATTACCTCTTCGTCTTTCCCCATCTAGAATCACTCGGTCTTTATTCTCTTCCACAAGTGACGACCATATGTAGTGACAATGTCTCCTTTCCTTCCCTCTCGCATTTGCGCATATCTCAATGTCAGAAACTAGAAAAATTTTCCAGAGGTTTAATGAATGAGAAAAGGCCACTGCAAGTTAAGATTGAGGGAACAAAGGATTGGTGGGAAGGGCTACAATGGCAAGATGAAGACTTCAAGTCCTACCTCTCCTCCCTCTTTTGAAGATTTAAGCAAGTGAATTATATTATGATCATCCTATTGATTTGTCTTGGCTGATTGGACATCTAGAGGTTCAATTTCACGCTGTTCATCATTCACAATTGCAGGAACAGGGGTGCATGGATGGTTCACGAAGTTGGCTCTTTTTGGTTAGCATTTTCATCTCTTAATGAACTTCACTACTTTGGAGGTGGACACTCTTCTGCCATGGCCACTTCATTTTCAAGCAAACCAAACTGTAAGCAGTTGTTCATGTGTGTTTGTGTGTTTTTCATTTGCTAGATTTGTATGCATTTAATTTCGGATTGAATTCCATGTTTAGCACTTCACTATCAGTTCATAGTTATTGTCCTTATAGTAAGTGCACTGGTTGCAAGGCTTATGGCAATTTCCGACGAAGATGATGAGCTGGTAATAGGTTAAAACAATTGCTTTTGGAGTTTCTGGCATTGATGCAACCAATAAGTCTCATATAGTTTCAGGAATTATAATTTTGTCCCTAATGTTAGTCCAGCTGGTTGCAGGATGGTTATATTAGTTGACAGGTTTGTTACAATCCTTGTTAAAGAGCACAAGATAAAACAGAGATAGAACTTCCGTTTGATGATGGAATAATTGAGTGTAATGGATATGTATATATCTTCTCTCCTTCGGTTGGTTGAGTTCTTTATATGATTTTTTCCTATCCACTTCAGCACTGGGAGAAAATGATATGGCAGTGAGAATTGGCTTATTTTGGAATGCCTCTTAATATGTTCAGCTATCTTTACTGCCCATTTAGCTTTTGGCACCATAGCTCCGACAACACTGAAACACCATAAGCAGCGCAAAATCCAATCAAAACGAAAACTCGAGTATCCACAACAGAAAAAAAAGAACGAGGGAGGATGGTAAGAAATATCCACAACTCGGCGGACAGCTTTTTTAGGCAAACAAAAAAAAAATCAAAACTTTTTTAAGCGCTTCCAATGTTAGGCTTTTATGCCATTTGGACTTGTGCACTTTTCTAATTTTATTTAATGAAATAAACTTCTATTTTTTATAATTTCCTTACATCTGAATTCATTATTTGGCAATGTATAAATGGATTAATAAGTAATAATTCAAATGCGCGACATTTTCAATACGAAATTGCAAAATGCAAACAAAGGAATGACTCTTGTTATAAAAGGGATAGGTCTAAAAGTGACCAATCGTACCAACACCAAATATAAAGCATGCATGGTAAAGTTTCTACTCGTATTAGATCGAGTTTTTAACACATTAAGAGTTATTAATTAAGCGAGCTAACTCGCGAGTATTTAGCGTTTAACTTGGTTCAAATCAAGTTTATAATCTTCCCTTCTCCTGTAAATAGATCAATTGCTATTCTCGTGGCAAATGTTGCTTTCAAGCATGTTCCAAACTCTATCAACCCTAAAAAAATAGATTAAAATTAATACACACCCATCTTTTTGCACAGAGTTATCACATGTGCCTTTTACTTTTAAAAACTAATCTCTTACATCTATAGTTTTAAATACTATATCATATCAGATTATACCCACTACATTGTGTACTACATTCTAATCCGATACAATTTAAAGTTTCGTACTATTTTAATCCATACTTGGTTTTTTAATATGAAATTTAATTAAAAGAAGCAATTTTTGTTGTAATATGCAATTTAATTAATAAAAGCATTTTTTTTGAAAACTTTAATATTTTAAATGGTATTTAATAAAATATTGATTAAAAAACATTTTTTATATTTAGTAAAATATTTTATTTATATTTTTAGAATTTGTTTGAACCCAATTTGGCCTGGTTCAACCAAATATATCTTGTACCATATATAGATCTGGTATGGTATTTAACTATGCTAACATCCTTGGATTCTAATAATGTTAATAAGTAGTTAATTATTTATGATGTAGCTGGATCATATTTTAGGTTAATAATCACCCTTTGATTAACCTTCACCTAAAAAATTTACTTCTCTACCATCACTTAACATAAATAATTTATATTTAAAGCTCATTTAAGAAGATTACACGAAGGTGAGTTTCTTACTATATCTTGTTTTTCTTCATGTATAATAAGAAATTCATAACATAAATCTGGAACCTGTAGATGGAAGAGGAAGATGAACTGGGACATTAGCATGTACGCCCAGGCACTTGCAAGTGGTTCTCTTAACAAAAACAATATTTTTAAATATTTCTTTTATCATACTATATATTCTCTACAAGGAAAAAAAGTTTTATGGTGCTAGAAGAGAGTTTTTTCTTCTTAATTAAAAGGGAAGAAAATTTATTATGATCGAAAGAATATTTAATAATTTTTATAGTAAATTCGTTTACTTCTGGGGGAATTTTCAAGAAATTCTAGTGTCCCTATTTTCTCAATTTTTTATTTATGGACTTGGTATCGGTGCAAATTACTGTTGTCTAAATTTACGATTTGTCAAACACACTCAACCCCAATATTTTGGTATCAAATGTGAACATAAGATTGGAGGTACTCTTTAGTATCATAGCCATCTTGGACAAAAAATTGCATGAAAAAAAAGATAAAAGGCATTCTTTGAAACCTCTATTTGTGGATCAAATTAGTCACGTACTTTTACTGAAAATTGATGTGGAGAAATTTAATGGAAAAAGAGTTCTGTTTTTTAAAATTTTCAGGCAGGTAAAGTTAAATTTTTAACAATAGTTTGTTAGGGTGAACTCAATGCAAAAGAGCAACTAAACGTAACATATAAATTAGTCGTTGAAGTTTTACATGGACACATAATATAATAAACATGTTGAATTAGAGGAGTTGAAATCAAGAAAGTACCATGCTAAAATATATTCAGTGAATGTTCTAATTAAACTCATCGAAAAAAAAGAGAGACTGAAGATTTTTCACTAATTAGGTTCACATTAAAATGACATACAAAGTTTCTCTATTAAGGTTCACATTAAAATGCTATAAAATAGAGAAAGAAGGATGATATTCTGCACCAATTCTTCACAAAGAACTGGAATATTATTGCTAATGTAACCAGCAAAGAATTACCCAAGTAATAGCATCAACCAGGAAACATTCAATACAGCTATTATTACCTTATCAATCTCGGAGGCAAAGAGAACAACCAACAAGAAATTGCATACAGAATCCTCTTCACAAAAGTTCATCACCCTACTCATTGTAAAAATTGAACTTAAAGATACAATATCAAAGGCATCAAAACGAGCTCACGTTGTTAAAAAATCTCTAATTTTCTTCAACCAATCCAAATTTTCTCTATCAGTCTTGTTCATCATATACTTTTTCAAGAATTCCAACAGGAAGCCATCGATTCCTCTGGCCTTCAAGTATTTTACAGCCACCCCGTACAAGGCCCTTTTCAGGTCCCTGAACAATAAAAAAAGTTGGACAAAATGATAAATACGATATGTAGGAGTTGTGCAAGAAATACATGCCGAAGGCTTGCCCCATACCAGGTCCTTCATATTTTTGTGTATCCTCTAAAACATGGTGGGATTTAAGAAGCATCTCGTAAATGCAAATCCTCTTTGACAATCAATGGGCATCAAATGTTAAATACGTGTTTCCCCCTTCATCAATCTTTACAATCAAACAAAAATATTCATCTTCTTCTTTTTCATCTTCCTCTTTCTTCAGCAACCAATCCAGAAATCCAACCTCTACCTCAATGTTTTCACCAGAACAATTCCGCCTCAACGTGATCACTTTCTCATTTATTATCAACTATCTCAATCGGAAAATCCTTCGGAACGAAAAAATTCCTGCCAAGGATAACAGCGACCAGAGCAACAAAATCAGTAAATTTCTATTGTTTTACAATCTCTAAAATCAAGAATACGAGGGACATAGATAGGAATCGTAAAGAAGTACTGAATAAAAAAACTCTAAATTTGCTTACATATGTTTAAATTCTTTTTATAATCCCCAAACACAACAAGAAGAAACAAACAACCCATAGCCATAACAGAGAAGCGCACCGTATCAAGCCCCTCCTCCCCACGTCTAATCTGGGCTTGAATCACAAGCTCCGGATGTTAAAAAATCTCTAATTTTCTTCAACCAATCCAAATTTTCTCTATCATTCTTGTTCATCATGTACTTTTTCAAGAATTCCAACAGGAAGCCATCGATTCCTCTAGCCTTCAAGTATTTTACAGCCGCCCCGTACAAGGCCCTTTCCAGGTCCCTGAACAACAAAAAAGGTTGGAGAAAATGATAAATTCGATATGTAGGAGGCCATGAGTTGGGCAAGAAATACATGTATTTTAAGCTTCGGATGCTCGTCGGCCGAAACACCGACCCCAGCCGAAGCAGAGAAGAACCGCACGGGAACAGTAGTATTGGTAGCAGCAGGAAGCCTCCACAGGGGGTTGAAGGAGATCAAATGAGAAGAAGGGGAGAGGCAAAGAGGGACGACGCTGCAGGCCAGAGACCCCAAGCAGGGCTTCAGACATTTTTCTTTTTTTTTTTCTTTCTTTGTCGGAGGTGGAAGAGATAACTGGATTTAATTTCGAAGGAGGGGTTTTAATTTGGCGGGGGGTTTAGAGGGTTTTATAGATCTTCGTGTTTGGGGAGACAAAAGAAAGAGGGGAACGTTAAACTCTAATCTGGGCTTGAATCACAAGGTGGTGCCTTCTCTCTCCGATTGCCACTGCCCATTGTTCATAGCCTATAAAACCTGTTGATCATTTATATACTCTTATGCATTTTAAAATAAGCTTATATGTTTAACTTTAATTAGTTTTGGTTCTTCCACCAGTATATAATATAAAAAAATGTCCTTTTCTATTAAAATCTCTAAAACATAATATAAGAGTATGTATTTTATTTATTACTTAGCAAGAGTACAAACAATTAATTTTCTAAACGTTAATTAGTTTATTGTGATTGTATTCTTACACTAAAAAGAATTCATTTTACTTAAAACTTTTTTCATCAGCCAACATTATTTATGTATACTGTAATATTTTAATTCTTATATACATGCTTACCTAGAAATATTGCATCCCAAAAAATAATGAACAAATTACATGGTAAAATTACTATGTATTTAACTTTATATTATGTCTATTTGCAAATAAATTATTATTTTTATTTAGCAAGAATAATGAAGAGATTTAGGTTTTAAATTATCAAATAATTATCTATATTTTCCTAATATATAGAATCGATAACGTTTAATGTGGTACCACCATGTGCCATTCAAGTATTTTACATTACTACCTTTTATTTCCTATTTACAACTGTCTTCATTTACTAAGGATTTGCCACATATATTTTAACTATTTTATGATATTATTTTTTATTTCCTTTACATAAATATAAATTAAATAATTTTTTTATTTTTTTATTACAATTAGAAGTAAAAAATCTAAATCAAATTAAAGCAAAGCCGATTCTAAATTTTCTTAAGTAAGTAGATTTGTGATTGTAATAAATTGATGAATACCGAATAATTAATAAATGTAATGTATTGCATTGTTAAAATAAATATAATATGCAAGACTATAATAAATACATATTTAAATCAAATAATATAAATAAATATTATATAAATTTTTTAATAAAAATAAGTTATATTCTAAATTACTTGAAATTTATATTGCTTGAAAATAATCAAATATAAAAATAATAAATAACTAAAACTTATATAATAAAACATGGGCCCGGAGCTAGTTTTTATATATTCGGAATGTTTTGGATTATCAATCAATATAAGTATGTTATATAACAAATTTAAGAATATTATATGATATATTTTTTAGTATATCTATGTATCTGACTCTGTTGGATCAAACCATGCTCGCTGACGGTCCATGGGACTAGACATAAATGAGACCCAATGGGGAAGATAATTAGTATACATCAGTATTTCTCTTGTACCCTTCTTTTCTGATTTTCTTCTCCTCGACTTGATTTGCACTTGGCCAGATGTTGCCAAGTTTAGGTCACCCCATGGTGATAATAGCTGCCAATGGTTGCACTGTTAAAAAATAAGTTTTTTTAAAATTAAAGGGAAATTTTGTTATTATTGAAAATTTTACCTTTTATGATAATTAACTTTGATTCTTCCACCACTAAGGTAACATCAATAAATATCCTTTTTTCCTAATAAAGATCTCTAAAATGTAATGTAAGAGTACGTATTTTATTCATTACTTATGCAGAGTATGAATAATTAACTTTCTAAACATTAGTTAATTTGTTGTGATTGTATTCTTACACTAAAAATAATTTATTCTACTTAAATCTTTTTGCATCAACTAACAACATTTATGTATGCTATAATATGTTAATTTTTATATACATGCGTACCTAGAAATATTACATATCAAAAAATAATGAGCAAACTACACTCTAAAATTACTATGTATTTAACTTTATATTATGTCGTATTTGCAAATAATTTTTTTATTTTTATTTAACAAACATATTGAAGTGATTAAGGTTTTAAAATTATCAAATAATTATCTATATTTATACTAATATTTAAAACAGAATATTTATACTAATATTTAAAATTATCAAATAATTATCTATAATAATTATCAAATAATACGGTACCACTATGTGCTATTCAAGTATTTTACAATACCACTTTTTATTTCTTATTTACAACAGTCTTAGTTTACTTAGGGTTTGCAACATATATTCTAAATATTTTATGATATTATTTTTTTATTTCCTATTCATAAATATAAATTAAATAACTGATTTATCTTTTCATTATTATAATTAAAAGGAGAAAATCTAAATCATCTAAAACCAAACCATATTCTAAGTTTTCTTAAGTAAGTAGATATATGATTGTAATAAATTGACGAGTACCCAATAGTTAATAAATACATAATTATATATGTGCTTCGGCCGTATGGATCGTACCATGCTCACAAACCATGAAAATGGCAGATACTAGCATGCATTTGTATCCCCTGGTGACTTTGTCCTGTATTTGTATTTCTCCTCTTTTCCCATCTTCTTCTCCGCAATTGGCTTGATATGCCCCCCTCCTCTACACTTACACAGTCACACTTGATCTACTTTTCCGATCTTCTTCTCCGCAATTGACTTGATATGCCCACTCCTCTACACTTTTAACGTCACACTTGATTACTTTCCCTTTGCTCCTCATCGAGCCCTCCCTCCTTCCTTCCTTTCTGGGTCTTGTGTTGTTTTCCACTTTTCATCATCACTAAGATCTTAATTCCTTGATCTGTTACTTTCTGCTTCTCTCCATTATTCCTACATCCAATTCTTCTTCCTCCAACCCCACAAGATGACCAGACGTTTTATACAAGAGGAAATCACTCCCATCAACCCTTCTATACAAGCGATCCTCAACAACGCAATGAGGAATCGTCGACCACATCAGCCCTCTGTGATAGGAGTAGATCCGGCTAACCTACAAGGTCAAACGACAGGAAATTCGATTGTAGCTGGACCATCTACTCCTGCTGATACTGCACAAGTGTCAAGTTCTCCTGCTACATCATCGACCTCTGTGATAGGGGTAGATCCAGCTAATCGACAAAGTCAAAGGCCAGGGAATTCGATTATAACTGGATCATCTGCTCCTGCTGATCCCGCAGAAGTGTCAAGTACTCCTTCTACATCATTGACCTCCGTGATAGGGGTAGATCCAGCTAACCCTCAAGGTCAAACGCCAGGAAATTCGATTATAGCTGGACCATCTGCTCCTTCAGATCCAGCTAACCCACAAGGTCAAACGACAGGAAATTCGATTATAGCTCGACCATCTGCTCCTGCCGATCCTGCAGAAGTGTCAAGTTCTCCTTCTACATCATCGACCTCTGCTCAAGCTCTTCCTCAAGCTGGTGGCAAGAGCTGGATTTCGTCCTCAATCTCCATTGGGCAAGACCAAGCCTTCGATGAGGTATGCAAATTTCTTACCGAAGATGATGTTGGAATTGTTGGGATTTATGGCATGGGCGGGGTTGGGAAGACAACCCTTACAAAAAAAGTTTGGTACGAGTTTTTGGGGCCGTCTAACTTTAAAGTCCTCTCTATTGTTGTCTCAAAAATCGTTAACGTCGATCGGATTCAACAAGACATAATGAAGGAGATGGATTTGCCCTTTGAGAAGGATGTACACCCTCACAGACGTGCAAGGGACATAAACAAGGCAATTGCTAGCAGCCGGAGGAAACTAGCCTTACTTTTTGATGATATATGGGAAGCTTTAGATTTATATGAGATTGGAGTTTTGGGGGAGATGAGTTTTGATACATCCATCTTCAAAATAATTTTTACTACTCGACTTGAAGATGTATGCTCACAGATGCAGCCAGACAGAGAGATCAAAATTCAACCTCTAGGGTGGGATGACTCCTGGGCATTATTTGCCAAACATGTTGGGACTAAGACCCTTCATTCCTCCCATAATGAAATCCTTGTCCTTGCTAAAAGTGTTGCTAAAGAATGTGGAGGGCTGCCACTCGCACTCATTGTTATTGGTAGGGCCATGACATGTAAATACAGTCGTGGAGCTTGGGAAGCCGCATTGTATAATCTTCGAAAATCTCCGGCGAAGGTTCAAGGGTCTGAAGAAAGACTATTTTCTATCTTAAAAGTTAGTTACGACAACATACAAAATGACGTTGACAAGGAGTGTTTCTTGTTTTGTTGTTTGTATCCGGAAGATTCGGTTATTGATAGAGAAGAGCTTGTAGAGTTTTGGATTGGAGATGGAATTTTGGAGTTGGATGGAAGTTATCATGATATGCGTAACAGAGGGTATGAAATCATAGATAGACTGTCGGCGGCGTGCATAGTTGAATTAAAAGGTGGTGACTCCTTGGCAGTACATGACATCATACGGGACATGGGTCTATGGATTGCTGTTGAATCTAAATTCTTTGTTCATGGTGAACGTCTGAAATTGACAAAAGACGAGATAAGGAAAAGGTGGGAGGAGGCTAATGGGATGTACGTACTCGAAGTGGATGATTTACCGGAGCAACCTCATTGCCGAAATTTGTCTACCTTAATTTTTGAAACAAGGGGACTAGGGAGACCTAAATTTCAAAATAGTTTCTTGCAATTCATGGACAAATTAAGGATCTTAAAAATTGATGATCTTGAATTTCTTGATACGGCATTTGAGATTATTGGACAATTTACCGAATTGAGGTGGCTTAGCATATGCAATACTAATCTAGAAAAGTTTCCAACTCAGTTAGAAAACTTGAGAAAACTGAATGTGCTACAAATAGAATTTAAAGAACATCTAGATTCACTTCCGCCGGCCGTAGGACAACTTAGGGAGCTTAGAAAGCTCGGGATATACAGTCACAAATCCGTAGAAATGTTACCAGTGGAGCTTGGAAAGTTGAGTAAGCTAGAGGAACTATGTCTTCCAATTGTTTTTGAATCCTTGTTAGGGTTAGGGACTGATCCGGTTGAACGGGCAAATTACAAGGATAAATTCATCAATCTAATTCCGAATGGGATATTTGAGCATATGAGCGAGCTTAGAAGACTGGAATTGAGTGTGACGAGTGTGGGCATATTACCGGCTGATCTTTGGAATTTGTCCAAGTTGGAGTACCTGCTTATCGACTCCTCGGGGTTAGTGGTAGAGCGTGATGGAGAAGATATGGACATATTTGACATGTACGAATGTCCACCTTGGCTGAATTTGGATGGTCTAAAGCAGTTGTCCAAGTCCCTAAGAATTGTTATAATGAATAGGTGGCCAATTTTTAAGTGGGCGGACATAGGATCAGCACTTGAGACCATGGACGAGATGTCTGAGTTGTCAATTGATGAATTTCCGGTTGATGAAATAATCCTAACAAGTAAAAGGCTGGAGAAGCTCGATATCGAACGATGCCGTCGATTAGTGAAGTTGAAAGTAGGCGGGGATGCCCTCAAATGCCTGTGCTCTTTGACTATCTGGGCCTGTGCATCCCTCAAACATATTATTGGCCTAGAGCATCTAGAACATCTAAAAGATCTTGAAATAGGACATTGTCCTGAATTGGGAATTAGGTCATTACCTTTGTGCTTTCCCCATCTACAATCCCTTCATCTTGTTTCTCTTCCACTGCTGACGACCATATGTAGTG
>JAVDBV010022496.1:995-12659 GCA_032619315.1 Piper longum
CACCGCAGCATTTGAGTCACAAGCTGGTGGCGTTGCAACCAGCAATAGCGCTGTGCTCCTTCCTTTTTGGTTTTGGGTCGCTATGGGCGGTGCTGCTGACCAGAAACATGGTCGCCATGGTGCAAGACAGAGTTGCCTTGGCTGCTGGTCGGTCGCCTTGGTGGTGCAGGACAGGGTCGTCATAGAATAGTTGCTGTAAAGCATGGATTTTGGGGCGTCCAATTGGGTTGCTGGGGTAGATAGGAGTTGTGGTCTGGTTTTGGGTTGAAGGAGGAGAGGTCTGGTCTGGTTTGGTGCAAAGACGGACCATGGAGAATAGAAGACAACCGTGCTTATGGAGTTGGTGGCGGAGCTCTGTTCCTGAACGTGAACGGGACGGTGACGTCGGGAATCGATTGCAGGCAAATCATAAAAGAAATACCAAAATTTCATAGTTGGAATCAAAGATGGGGCGGAGATGAGTCGATTCACAGTGGTAGATTGGCCGGTGGTGGTCGGACGGCAATGCACATGCCGTCGGAAAACACCCCAACACACAGCTGTTTTGGGGAAGAAGAAAGAGGAGAAGATGGCAGTTTCGTAAATATGGGTTGATTCGATACCGGTTCGAGTTAAAAAATAATATCAACTCGAAATAAATCTTTAAAAATAATTAAGTTAATGAGATACGAGTTAAGTGGCATAAATAATAATTTAAGAAATTATTATACGAAATTACGATATTAATAAAATTACGGTAATAATAAACGGTTAATAATTAATCGGCTTATTACAAGCGGTTAAATTAAAGCGAGGGGTTAATAGATTATAATCATATAAAAATTGAACCTTTATTAAATTTAATAAATTAAAATAATGGTGTTAAGAATATCCTTAAATTAGGATAATACAAATTAGTTAAAGAATAGACCAAAAATAGTAATTAAATTCCTGGTTATAAATTAATAATTGTTTTATTAATTGTCAAGGGAGAATTATGAATTTAATAATTAACTTAAAATTGAAGAATGACTCAAAAGAGTTTGTCACATGAATAATCAATTATCTAAAAAAAATTATGGAAGATAAGATATTCAATATGACATATCATTTAGTTGCATGTAGGTTCATGAAAATAAAATTATACTAATGTATAACTTTATGATTTCACTCAGATTAGAGTTAGCGGATCATAGTCGGACGAATCACAAGTTAGGTAAGTATAATAGGTAGAATGTCGTACTTTCCTTACTGGTAGCCTTGGTCGGCCTGAGCCCAGGTTCGACCACCATGCACCGAGTGCAACCGGGGTCAAGGAATTGACTCAGTCTGACATGGGGTCGTATTATATATGTAAATTGTAACCACGATCGGAGCTTCTACTAGCTTTGTTTAGAACTTGCTCTCGATTTATCGTCTCATTATATTGTTTTGTTTTTAAAAGGTAAGAGGACTTGTAGAGTGGTTTAGTTATTGTATCCCACTCCACATGGGCTAGATAGCCAAATGAATTTCAAGATTAATAACCGTCAAGGGTGAGATCCCTTGAGTTTGTTTTTGAAACTCAGATCCAGCTCATGATGCCTTCAGTCCTATGTTAGTAAACTCTGTTCCCAAGCCTATGTACATGTATTTTTTGCATTTTTAGTGAGATGTGAGATGAGGGAAAATCGATGACCATGTATTGAGATAGGGCGTGTATTCTGTCAAGGCGGGCTCTACAATTGGTGAGCGTCCATTCCATTACCAAGGGATCCTCATAACTCTCTACCTTTGAGTTCCTCAAACTTGGAGAAGTATGGAAGTTTATGGGTACTGCTATGTAGCGTATGTCTAGACTCTGTACTAAGGGCGAAAGCAATACGGATGATGTAGAGGGCTGAAAGGAAAGAGAATGAGATGGAAATGGGATGCTGTCTTGTGAGGTCGATGGTTCCTAGTTATTGCTATTATGAGAGGTCTTGAGGAAGAATAAGGAAGTTTTTATTCAGCAGGAGGGTTAGCTATACTGTGTCAGTTTGTTATTAATAATTTCTTGACCGGTAATGCTTTTACTGATGTCTTTTTATTATATATGTTGGTAAGAACCGTATGGATTGAGCAATGCCGGGACTAGTGCAGAGGAGTAGAAATGAAATCGCACACACATGTACTTGCCGAGTGTAATTGGTGAGGATGATGAGTGTGAATTGTTTCAAATGATGAAATTTGAATGTTACTTTGTGAACTGCTATAAATATTATGCATGTGACTGAAAATTAAAAGTGGAAAATGAACAGGGTGAGCTACATAGTGTGGATAGCTAGAATTTGAAAAACATGTTGTGTTTGGACTGTGTTTTCAACTTTTTTTGTTAGAAATATATATTGATTGCTATTGACATGCCCCCTATTGCACTTTTAGGG
This sequence comes from Piper longum, assembly GCA_032619315.1. Lineage (NCBI taxonomy): Eukaryota > Viridiplantae > Streptophyta > Magnoliopsida > Piperales > Piperaceae > Piper > Piper longum. The sequence goes on from JAVDBV010022496.1 coordinate 3,380, forward strand.
GAGACTTTGTCTACTTGGTTTTTAAAAATAGATATCTCTTTTGAGCTTTTCATTTGTTTGGTTTCTTTGTTTATTTGTATTCACATCATGGTATGCATGTCGTGTAACATTAGAACCTAAGCATCCCATCAATGCTTTGCATGTTGCATCCCCCTCCTGAGGTGCCAAGGGTAGATCATAGTTGACTTAACCAAATTGAGTAGATTAGCGAATGGTTTGATCGCCAGTAACATTTATGGGTTAGTGCATGGGTGAACCGAAAGTGGGTGTTACACAATCAACCACTTACAGTGTGCGTGGGTCGACTTTCTCTTGTCTCACATCTCACTAGAAAATCAAGAAAACTATACATTCATAGGTTTGGTTAGGGATTATAATATATTAGGCCCCAGAAAGCATTATGATCTTGATCTGAGTTTCTTAAAACAAATTGAGGGCATCCTCGAGGGCTATTAATCCAGAAATTTGTACGAGGAGTGGGATATGATAAATCAACCACTTGACACATCTGCTTACCTGTTAAATCAAATTATGATAGAGTGATAGTCAAACTAGAAGCGAATCTGAAATAGACCTGGTAAAAGCTCCAATCGTGTCCACGTGCATAGGTGGCGAGCTCCTACTTTGTTCCTACACATTAAAACTGAAATCTAATTTCCGCTACCTTAATGATGCATTCAACACATTGAATATCACACTCACATCAAAGCATTCACATCAATCCTATGAAGTTCAGAATGCATGCTCAGAGCAAATCCTCTAGTATATGTATGGTTCTCTTAGTCCGTCCATCTATCTAAGGCTAAAAGGATGTGTTGAATGCCAACTCGGTACGCTTACCTGCGTGGAAAGCTTTCCAAAGTCAAGATGTAAATCCCGAATCCCTAGCTGATATGATTGCTCATGGCATACCATGTAACCTAACTATCTGATCTCTATGTAGCATGGCCAAAGTAGTCAGTGGATCTCTATGTAGCATGGCCAAAGTAGTCAGTGGGTAATCCATTCTGACTAGTATGAAGAGTGAAATCTTTGTGAGTCGATCTACTATGACCTATATTGCATCTTTTTGTTGCGGGCGTAGGCAAACCAAATATAAAGGTGTATGCTATGTTCTATCCTAGGCAAACCAACTATAAAGTTGTATTCTATGCTCTCCCAATTCCACTGTGGGGTTTTCAATGGCTATAGTGTTCCACTTGGATGTACGCACTCAGCTTTCTAATGGCTATAGTGTTCCAACCATTTACTCAACTGTATGTCTGCCTCCTATGCAACCCTGATATGTTCAAGCACACTAAGTTGAATAGTCAATTGTGCCATCATTCCAACCAACTATCTCTAACCTGTAGCATGGTGAGTCACTAACACTGCTGCCAATCATGTGGAGCCTCGAACTTTCTTCCTACTCAGAGCATTTGCTACCACATTTCCTTTGCCCTCATGCTATGCTAAGTCTACAACACCCCAAATCTGGTTCACCTTTGTGGGTAACTAGATCTGGCTGTCTGGAGTAGTGATGGGCTCCAATCCGGTCGGGAAAGGTCGTGGGAGGGTCAGTGATGTCGAGGAGACCATTGGACGGCGACGGCAACGGTCGCTGGCAGCAAAATTGGCCTACGAACGCATTGCGGGCGGGGCTAGGCACGGCCCGGTGTCACGGCAGCCAGAAGTTGGCCGGGGATGGTCGGGGTAGCATGGCGACGCCATAGCTGTACTGGGTAGCGATGAGCAGCGGCCTGGCAGCGGCGGCGGCGACGACGACAAGCATGGGGGAAACTAAGGTTTTGGGGAATGGCGGCTAGGGTTTGGAAAGGGGAGGTGGGGAAGTGTCGGGGGTGAAGTATTAGTTAGGTGTTATACTTGTAAATATTACTTGACTCGTCTCTAGCTCGAGTCAAGAATAATATCTAAATTGAAATAATTCTAAGAAAAAATCAAGAAAAATTGGGAAAATTTTCCCAAAATAACATAACATCACAACATCCAAATGACATGGTCTATAGTTATCAACCCACCCAAAACTGGTCATAACGCGTCCTAACGTGGTAAACGGCATAAAACTAATTCTACGATCTACTATATATAATAAAAAAATAAGCTGCATACTCTCAAACATGCTGATAACTCTTTCTTTTCTATTGTGATAATGATGTTATCAGCACATACTTGGGTATGCATGACCCTTATAGCTCATGCATGCGACTGGCATCAGCTCAGTGCACGTGTTCTCAGATATACTCGACTTGAAACAACGGTCGAACCGACCTGTTCTAAATATAAAACCCTAATTCGAATCGTGGGTTTTACAATCTACCCTCATAAAAATTTCGTCCTCAAAATTTTAACATAAGGAGGTTCTACTAAAACTGGAAACTAGATACATGTCAGCTGTATCCTCTACTCTTCAAAAGTCATGTGCATCCTCACTGACTGTAGTTGCGCCGACATGGCTGGTTCTGCTTGTGTTGCAATCAAACATCAAACATTCTAATTCTAATCTATTTGTGTTTGCTCTGACATTAGCATCATCATTCTTTCCTATTCTGATTCTGGGACCTGCGGATTATGTACCTACCATGCTTTTGCTATGCCACTTTGATTTGTGCCTGTTCTGACATCACCATCATCATTCTCTTATCTTCTTATCCCTACTACTTCTAACTCGGAAAAAAAACCTAAATCACCCATAAGGGCCTACTAGGTTGGTCAAGCAGATACTCTAGAGTATCGCAAGGTTTTAATCTGAGCTACATCTGAGAAAACTACGTCGAGTGAAGCCTACCTACTAGCATCTACCCATATGCCTCTGAATCTCATCGATGTGGAAGGTCAAGTACATGTACTCTCAGGAAACTCCATTCTAGGTCTTATGGTCATCCTAACGTTTGCTATGAGTCTCCTGCTAAGTACGGTGTATAACCTAATGAGTTGTACAGCTCATTGTTGCCAGTAGATCCAACTCTCAAGTGTCCCTGTATAAGGAACTAGACCGCTCACTGGGTCCTAGTTGACTCGGTCCCAAGTAAAGTATCTAACATTGTTCTATAAGAGAACAAGGATGATTGCTATAACTCTACTGTATACTATGGCTCTGGTGGCTATCTATACAACCACTAACTTTTTGTAAACGGAGCTCTCTGTGGGGGAATGGAGGTGAGAACACCAGTACATACACAGCGTGTCTCAAGGAGTATGATAACATACTTTGTATGGGCTGTAGTATCTACATCAAGTCTATGGCATGTGCTCTTGTCAACATATACTTATCTTAATCATCTCGGTAACTGATAGCATAACGGATATATCTAGAGGGGTGAATGGAAATACTCAAGTGAAACTCTCCTCTATCTGACATCTCTAAGTTATAGAAAACAAGACTGAATCTCGTGGAAAGCCGGTCACACTACGCAAGAACTACCAACAGGTGATATCTCATTTTCACATGTGATATCTGGCATTAGATAAACTGAGGAAGTCCACTCGACTAAGAAAAATCTGTTACTTCACTCTGATCTATGGTAAGGTCTGGGTATCATGCAAGTTGGAGGGGAAATGAAATCCCTATATAGCATACTGGGCAGTCAAAATATTGGTAGGTCTATGGACTTGTCTCTAAGTTCAACATGATTTATTATGCCATAGGTGATTAGTCTATGGAACAATCAATCAATAACGTATCTCAGAAATGGCTCCTAAGTGGCTCTAGTTCAATCAGCTAATAGTAGGCACGTGTTTCTCGATACCGTACTAGTCACACACTTCTAAACGGGAGGGGTTCAAACAACCCAAAGAACCACTATCTCACCTCAAGTCTACGGGGACTCATAATGAGGTCAACACATGTCTCATCCACTCTTCAGTGGTGTGTGACCTGCCGTCCCATACCAATTTGTAGTACTAATCTTGACTCACATTACTACTACCACTGTAGTAGACTCTCAAGAAAGGCTATCAATCAACATGAGCATACATTGATATCACTCCACTTGGTCAGCATAATCTATTCTATCTGAGGTCCCTATCTGCATCATTATCAAGCTGGGGTGAGATTCGTCATCGTAAGATCGGTCTGCCAATACCGACCTGCACTGTAAGCTCCAATCAGTACCATGAAGGTACTTCTATACTCATGGCATGGTTCAATCCTATGCCTCAAGGTACAGACCTAATCATGCTTGCGAAGCATAAGGGAATCACCATTTCCCTATAGGACACTCCCTCTCTGAAACTCTATCTATGCCCCATAATCTAATATGAGTCTAACTCATCTCGCTGGCTAGCCAATCGGTAAATGGATTAAACTATGCATGTGATCATATATACTAACCATCCTATCTGCATATGCCAGTTGTGGGTCCATGGACGTACCATTGTATTGTCTGAACAATCTGATCATTGTGACTATCCCATTTGGGGGTCGTACTGTCATGTTCTAACTCTGTCCACATGCATCCCTATAAGGCTGTCACAAATTATGTCTGATTGTCTTATCTTGCAATATCCATCTGACCTAATGGTGTAGGGTCAAGACAATGATTACAAGAGAACTGTAAAGTCGGATCCTATGCCATCTCATCAAAATAACCTTAGCTTTCTGAACTCTTCTCTGTTGTACTGATGCCACTGTAACTATATGTCATTCCTCCACTTGACCCTACTAAGCTCTAACTAATATACTCGGTCGGCAGATGAGCAATTCATGGACGGCGGTAATGCATACTCGGTCGGTGGTAGTGCATCTCGGTCGGTGGTTGTGCAACTCGGCCGATGGTTGTGCACTCGGTCGTTGGTCGCGCAACTCAGTCGGTGGTCATGCACTCAGTCGGCGAATGTGCACTCAGTCGGAGGTTGTACAATCGGTCGATGGTTGTGCAACTCGGTCAGTGATTGGGAACTCTGTCGGCGGTTCTACACTCAGTGGGTGGTGGTGCACTCTATCGGAAACACTGCTATCTAAATACTAATAATCTAATCCCAATTGTATACATCATAATCCACTACCGTCTCTGACATATCATCTTCTATGTGTCTGTTATCTTAGAGGTGGCTGCTAACCACAATGCTCTTTTTGTCCAAGCATGCGTTTCTGATCCGGAGGGGTCTGGATCATCAAATTGATACACAATGGTAAACCTAAGCTGAATTCACTTTAATCTCCTAAAACCTGGAGTGGTTGCTTCTATCAATGCTGACTAGCCCCCAAATAACAATCACTAATCTAGTGCCTTATCTCTGGTGGAATCCTATCAAATATGTAATCTAGTAGGCAATGGTGGTCCATCTCATGCGATGAGCATCCAATTCAGCCTCAGCTGACTGAACATGTAGATGTCACGACTAATCTAAATCTCTCATGCGATGGGCAAAACTGGTGGGTCTCTAAGCCCATCACGACATGCCTATCATATTTCTGCTGAGATCTGCTGACATCTGGATCTTGTATAAGATAGGATCTTATACCCATTCTACCTCTGTTAACACTACCGCATACGCTGCTCACATCCAACTAAGCAACAATCTGATAACTTATTAGAATCCATGGAATTAACCCATCATCTCAATGAAAAACATTGTTATGCATCCACCATATGATAAAATCTGCATGTAAAGAAAAAGAACAGAAACATATATGCCAGCTTGACTCAGAGCAATCTTTGCACACACATCATCTAAAATAGTATCTTGCTTCTTAATCAACCGAGAATGGCTCTGATACCAAATCAGGGTTCACCCTTGTGAACCAAACCAGTCTGTTACAGGCTTTGGTTAGGTCGGCTAACCCGAACCCAACCCGTGCAAATCTAATTTCGGCATCTTAAGATAAAGATCTGACTTGTCATACATGGATGAATGCATAAAATCCTAATAGGATACTACATGGATAACAAGAAATTTTAATCACACACCAATACTGTTACGATAAAATTAATGAAAATTCTAAAATGTAACTGATAGAGTTTCCCATAAAAATGCAATTAGGAGCCTCCCTGTCAAATCAACAAATGCAAATAATCATCAATCAATCCTATCATCAATCTAAATAATCAAATCAAAGGTAATTATACCTTTCGTTGTTGACAATTGTTGATGGCCATGATTTCGCTGTGCGTACATCTCGAACCTCGAATTCAGTGCTGACGACATCCAAAGCTTGCTCAGGTTTGACTAGATGAGCTCTATGGAAGATCCGATGAATTCCATTAATCAGATTTTCCGGCGAGTTCTGGCGGTTTTCAGACTGGTTTCGGTGGTTTTTTGGCAGCTTCCCGAAAGTTTTCCGGCAGCAATCGCTGGGGGTGTCTCCTGGCCGGATAGTGGTCGTATGGGGTACCATTAGAACCGTCTCGACAAACCCGATGTCAGTGTGGCCGATTGAGGCGGCGGCTCACTAGAAAATGGCAAAAATAGGTGCGGCCAGTGGGTAACTAGATCCGGCTAGCCAGAGCAATTATGGGCTCCAATCTGGTCGGGAAAGGTTGTGGGAGGATTGGTGATGTTGAGGCCACCACTAGACGGCAATGGCAACGATCACCGGCAGTAAAATCGGCCCGCGAACGCATCGCGGGCCCCTTATTAGGGTTGGGGTAGCATGGTGATGCTACGGTGACGCCACTGTGCGGCTATCCCGGCGTCGCGGCAGCAAGAAGTTGGCCGGGGATAGTTGAGGTAGCACGGTGAAGCCATGGCGGTACTAGGTGGCGACGAGCGGCGGCGGCGGCGATGACAATGACAAGCATGGGCCACTAAGGTTTTGGGGAAAGGTGGCTAGGTTTGGAAACGGTGGGGGGGGGAGTGTCAGGGATGAAAAAAATAGTTGGGTGGCATACTTGTAAATATTAATTGACTCGTTTCTGACTCGAATCAAGAATAATATTTAAATAGAAATCGAAATAATTCTAAGAAAAAATTCATAAAAATCGGGAAAATTCCCTAAAATAACACAACATCACAACATCCAAATGACATACTCTATAGCTATCAACCCACCCAAAAATGCTCATAACGTGTTATAATGCTGTAAACGGCATAAAACTAATTCTACGATCTACTATATATAATAGAAAAATAAGCTGCATACTCTCATACATGTTGATAACTCTTTTTTTTCTACTGTGATCATGACGTTATCATCACATACTTGGGTATGCATGACCCTCATAGCTCATACATGCGACTGGCATCGGCTAAATACACGTGTTCTGAAACATACTCAACTCAAAATAACGGTCAAACCGACTGATTCTAATTATAAAACCCTAACTCAAATCATGGGTTTTATAAAGTCGATCTCAAAATTTGATACCATCTATGAACATCTTCTTTGTTTGCTATTCAAATCCTTCTATGTGAAGATTATATTTCATACTTAAGTGACCAGTCAAGAGTTTGAAAGCAGTTCCACACAAATAATGCCTTAATATTCTAAGTGCAAATATGACTAGTGCGAGCTCTAAGTCATATGTAGCATAGTGATGCTCATGCACCTAGAGCTGATGATGCATAGGCTATACCCTTATCCTTCTATGTCAAAACACATCCTACACCAACGCTTGAGGCATCTTTGTAAGCTACAAAATATTCATGTCCATCTAGCAATGTGTGAATGGGCGCTGAAATCAATCTCTCCTTCAGCATCCTAAAACTTTGCTCACACTCATCTGTCCATCTGAATCGTTCTTCCTTCCATGTCAGCCATGTAAGAGGGGCTACTATAGATGAGAAACCCTAGATGAATCGTTCGTACTATCCTTTTTGTACAATATTTGCTCTCTCAGTGTCTGCAACACAATCCTCAGAAGTTGATCATGATCTTCCTTGGATGAAGAGTAAACTAGTATGTCATCTACAAAGATGATTAGAAACTGGTCCAAATATAGACTGAACACCCTGTTCATCAAGTCCATGAATATTCCTGGAGTGTTGGTCAATCCAAAAGTTATCACCAAACACTCATAGTGACCATATCCGGTTCTAAATGCAATCTTCTTGATGTCTTCTCCTTTAATCTTCAATTGATAGTACCTTGACCTCCAATCGATCTTCGAGAACACGGCTGTTGAGCTCAATTAATTGAATAGATTATCAATGTGAGGAAGAGGGTAGCTGCATGGTTTAGCATCTTATAATCGATGCATAAATGCATGCTACTATCCTTCTTGCACACAAATAGCACTGGTGCACCCCATGGATATACATTCATCCTAATAAACCCATGATCCAACAGTGTTTGTAACTATTCATTGAGTTGCTTGAGCTCATGAGGTGTCATTTTGTATTGGACTCTAATGTATACTATGGCTCTGGTGGCTATCTATACAACTACTAACTATTTCTAAACGCTCTCTCTGGCGGAATAGAGGTGAAAACACCTGTACATATACAGTGTGTCTCAAGGAGTACGATAACATACTCTGCAGTGGCTGTAGCGTCTACATCTGGTCCGTGACATGTGCCGTGGTCAATGTATACTCATTTCAATCATCTGGACAACTGATAGAACATGTCACGGACCAGATGTAGACGCTACAGCCACTGCAGAGTATGTTATCGTACTCCTTGAGACACACTGTATATGTACTGGTGTTTTCACCTCTATTCCGCCAGAGAGAGCGTTTAGAAATAGTTAGTAGTTGTATAGATAGCCACCAGAGCCATAGTATACATTAGAGTCATAGCAGCCGTCCTTGTTCTCTTATAGAACAGAGTGAGATACTTGACTTGGGACCGCGTCAACTAGGATCCAGTGAGCGGTCCAGTTCCTTATACAGGGACACCTGAGAGTTGGAACTAGATTGGCGACAGTGAGCTGCACAGCTCATTAGGTTATACACCGTACTTAGCAGGAGACTCATAGAAGACCTTAGGATGACTGTAGGACCTAGAATAGAGTTTCCTGAGAGTGCATGTAGGTGACTTTCCACATATGAGGATTAGAGGGACATGGGTAGATGCTAGCTAGGTAGGTCTAACCCTCAGTGCAGTTTTCTCAGACATAGCTCAGATTAGAACCTTGCGGTACTCTAGTGTATCTGCTTGACCAACCTAGTAGGCCCTTAGGGGTGATTTAGGTTTTTCCGCCGAGTTAGTGGTAGTAGGGATCAGAACATAAGAGAAGGATGATGGTGATGTCAGAACAGGCACGAAAAGATCAGAGTGCGCAGCGGAAGCGAGGTGGGCCCGTAACCCACAGGTCCCAAGATCAGAATGAGAAAGAATGTAGATGCTAATGCCAGAGTAGACACAGATAGATCAGAATCAGAATGTTTGATTTTTGACA
>JAVDBV010022504.1:0-18476 GCA_032619315.1 Piper longum
TACCACATACACGCGACCGATATCAGCTCGGTACACGTGTTCTAAAATACACTCAACTCGAACCGACGACTGAACCGATCGGCTAGCGACTATAAAACATGTGACTCGAATCACGGGTTTTACAGCACAGGTGGGCTGAGACCTAAGATTCAAAATGAGTGCACATTAGATTAGACTTTGTGTAAATGAAATTGTTGATATATGCATATATATATATTTGTATATATTATTTTGACAGGATGGCCCCTGATTACACTTTTAGGGGAGACTTTGTCCGTTTTATTTCAGAATTTTCATTGATTTTGATCATAATTGTATTGGTATGTAAATTAGTTTACATGTCATCTATGTAGTATCTTGTTAGGGTTTTATGCATTTATCCATGTATGGCAAGTCATATCTTCATCTTAAGAGCCGTGATAAGATCTGCATAGGTTAGGTTCGGGTTAGCCGACCTAACTGGGGCATGGAATATGCTGCTTCGGTACACGAGGGTGAACCGATGTTACAAGGCTGCCAGACATGGCAGGCCATGGCTGGATCGGGCCGCCCTGTCGCCACCTGCCCCTGCCCCACCCCACGTCCAGTCGCCCCACCCAGCCCCACCGCCATTGTCGCCCCTGTTTTACCATTTTTCCGGCGAGCCACCTCCTCCATTGACCTTGTCGACGCCATAGACGTGTTGGGATCGCCGAGCCGGTGCCAACGGTATACTACACCACCTCCATCCTGACTGTAGCCGTCGTCGGTAACACTTGCTAGAAAATCGTCAGAATTGTGAGTATGAGGGACTATTTAGTTAATAGATATTTTGTTAATTTTTAATCTTATAAATGTATATTTTTCTCGTATATTTTCGAGTTTATAAATGACCTCATTTTAAGCTTGCAAACGTTTCGAGCTCTAATCAAGCCTATTTCAAGCTCCAAGTCAAGCCGATTTCGAGTTCCCAATTGAGCCGGTTACGAGCTCATAAATGAGCTAGTTTTGAGCAAGCTATTAGAATTTAATAGTATAAGTGCATTCTATCTTGAGTCAAACTCGAATAAATAAAAAATATTCAAGTCGATCTCGAACATATACGCTCGAAACTTATTCGATCTCGAGTCGAGTTCGAATAAACTTCGAGTTATTCGAGTCGAGTTTTAGCACACGTCAAACTCAGTTTGCTCGCTCGTTCAGCTTCAACCAATTTTTGACGAGAGGCCGGTTGTCCTGGTCGGTGGCATCTGGATGTGGCCGGAGAACCCAGATCTCACCACCTTTGGCCAGTGGCCATTTCCAGCGGCCCTCGCCAAATCTGGCCCGAGGCCAATTCATGTACGGAGTTCTACGTCTACCTCGGAGCCGAGAGGTGGGCTCCGATGAATATATATTCGGAGCTCAAACGAGTCGTTTTGGTGGGAGGAGATAGCGTTGGCGAGGGTTAGGAGGTGTTGTGGGTATTTGTGGACGACACCGGGAAGGGGACGCTGGTGATGTCAGGGTTGGAGGTGCGGCCGGTGCGGAGCTCCATGTACTTGCATGCAGATGAAGATCACTCCCTCGTTCTCTACTCCCGTGCCGACGCCGGCAACCCTTCCGACACTGACATAAGGTATATGACGATCTTAATGCTAATAAAAGTCTTTTGACATATTTTTGTTCTTTTTCATCCCAAAAAATAACAGATCAGTTATTGATTTGACTTGCCTTTTTTTTTGTCAATTTCTTATAGGGTGGTTGGATACATTTTTTGACCATTTTTTAAGTAAAAACTAAAAATAAAAATAAAAAGGTATAGAAAAGGTGCTTGGTAGAACATATCTCAAATAAAAACGAATAAAACGTGAAAAAAAAACCATGTGTCCGGTTTTTTAAATAAAAAAATATTTCTTGCTAATTATTCTCTCTGTCTCGCGACATTCCTTTCCTTTCCTTTAATTAAGATTTATCTTTAAAGTTATTATAAATCTATATATAAGATATTAGATTATTATAATTTATCTAATTATTTAACAAAAATTTATCTATACCGGATAAATTTGAATTTTTTGTATAAAATTACATTGAATAATGAGATAGATTAAATAATTTAATATCTTAGATATTGATTTTTATTCACTTTAAAGATATATATCCTGAATGAAAAAAATAAACTATAATTATTTAATTTTTTTATTATATTTTTTTGAAACAACTAGATAAATTGTTATAAGTAGGAAATTAAAAATTGAGAGTAGTTGGACTTGAACCTGTGATCTTTTATTGTAATTTTTTTAAATTTTTTATAAAAAAAATAAAATTAATGAGATTTGAATTCGGAGCACTTGGCCAGAGTTATTTTTATTATATTTTTTATTTTTTATATTTTGATTGATTGGTTTTCTTAATTTTAATCTCAACACAGGAATGAATTCCCCTTTTATTAATATATAAGAGTAGATTTTATCTGTGGATAAGTAGCTCATGATGTGATATCATGTCTAGTTACAATAAAAAATAATACACTTGGTTGTCTGGCTGAGCTGTTGATAAGAATCCGTCATAGAAAATTAACATTTGTTGGGTATTGTGAAGGAGACAACAAGGCCATCATCTATGAAAATATGACCAAAGGAAATTTCAAGGCAACAACTATTTGGTGTATATACTTGTTGTTGCAAATAAAAGGAGATGTTATATAGAATAAATTTCATGAAATCTATCAAATACTTGAGGTGGAGGGGCTCAATCAGTGGAATTAAGTTGGTCGAAACGTCTACAAAATGCTGTAGCTTCTGCTCAATGTATAGATTTCTAATTAGCTGCTCATCTAAAACTAATGTCGAAGGATAATTCGACACAGGGTTGGTACTAGACTCATACTTGAGTTGTTTGATAACTGTTGATACTTTTATCAGTTAATCTCTGTAAGTTTTTTTCTTTTTTTTTTTTTTGTGCTGATATGCCTAATGGTTTCTCATTTCTATTCAGTTAAAATTACTGGACGGTGAAAGTGTTGTTTCTTATGAAGCTGTGAAAGGAGTGACGTAGCTTGGTTTAGTTTGTGATGCTTTTCTTTGTAGAAATAACTATCTTCTTCTTCTTTTTCTAAAATGACTCTGGTTTGGATCTCGTTCAATGCATTTAGAGGATGACTGGATTTATAACTGTGTTTTTAGCAGCTGCTGAAGGGGATTCTTGGCTTTTATATTACGGACTGCGCATTGACGAAATTCATTGTTAGATGGAGTTTGAGCATAAGGGATGAACAAGGATTCAGGAGTAATTGTTTTATGCAGGGTATATTAATAGTCATTGACTGGAAGCCTGGGTCAACCCTGCAATGTCAATTCAGAATTTTTTTCTGGCCGTTGACTTGAGAACATTTGTATTGAGGCCATTTATTCAATTCATTAATCGAATGAATAAAATCGAGATTGAAACTTGGGACAGTAAAATCAGACGCCCACAACCGTGTTGGTCTCCCAAGCTTTAGGTCGGCAGATTTCGCCATGGACGTCAAGCTGGCCAGCAATTGTTTAAGCTAAAAATATTAAAAAAAAATCTCACATTTTTATTTTTTTAGTTTATATAAAAAAAATTCTGTCAGTTAAAAACCTCTCCGCAATCATTTTATAACAAAAAAATATTAAAAATGGTGAGAAATGAGAATAAAATTATAAAAAAAAATCTTCCTAATCAAACACACGAGAAAAATAATAAATAATAATAAAAATAATAAATAATTTCTTTTTCTTTTTTCTTTTGTTCCCACATCCACTTTCTTTTTTTTTATTTCAAATTTCAGATCCCTTTTCTTAATAGTTAAACATGATATTCCACCCACCTTCTAACATTGAAAAAAACATCCCTTTTCTCAGATAAAAAAGCAATAATCTTCAAGCTCTTAAATTTTACTTTAATTCAAATAAAACTAGACCTTAAGTTTCTCCTGACAAAAAATCATAAAAAATAAATAAAATAAAATATTACATCATGTGAAGATCCTAAATTATGTATCAACTCTCTGCAATCACAACTCTGAACTTATATTTCAGAGCAAACTAATTTACAATATGATATTCTTGACTTTACAAATGCTATTCCCTCATAATAGGGACCAATTGCAGGACCAGATACAAATCTACTATTCCTCTTTTTTATATTTTACGAGTAAAAAATGTGGGGGGAAAAAAAACATATATTCAGAACTTGTAAGGAAATTACCATATGATTATCTATACATTAAGCGGCCAGATTAAGAACTTTAATCGTTCCCCGACTGTTTGCCGCTAACATTGTTGCACTGTCACTCTTCCAACATACAGCACTAATGAAGTAGGAGCCTGCATCATCATCGGAATCTTCCAATTCTGAGGAACCAAATCTATGCCATGTAGCAGGCTTGGAGATGGCCTGCGAAAAGATCAGATGTCAATCCTACTACTGTGAAACGTTATATTAAGCCTAAACTTGAAATTTCACTGCAAATGTTTTCATTACATTATATAGTTTTTCAGAGAACACCTTTTGACTGTAAAGTTTGCAAAGCAGTGATAAAATTCAACCAGAAGCAACCACTTAAAGATAACCAAGATCGTTTCGTCTTATTACATTATAGAGTGCAATAAAGAAAGGTATAACCAGCTTTCACAAAAACACGAGTACCAAAAAGAAAAAGAAAGGGTATCATGTCTTCCAATTAAAAGGTGCAACTCAAGTTTAAGTATTTATATCATAAATCAAAATCTACGAAGATAGAAACATTTAGAACTATGCTTAACAGAACTGTGTAATAGTCTATTTAATTCAAAATAAAAGCATTGATAACCTTATGATACACAAAGACTTCATTTGTCTCACTCCCACATGCAATGTATTCGTTGTTAACTGTCAGACCCACAAAGTTCTTCTCATTTGTGTGGCCTTTAAAAGTTCGAACCTGTATGCATGAAGACAAGCTTACGTAGAGACAAAAACAAATAGAAGCATATAACTAGGCAACGATGTAAGATGAAAGTTAAAGAATGTTCTAAATACATACAAGTCAGTATAGTTGTATTTAGAATATATATTCCCTCATTTGTAGTTAGCCTTCACAAAGCAATAGCTTAATTGAAACAGGTTGTATGACAAAAGAAGAGCACATACAGGAGCGAGCTACACCTACATTGATAACTAAATACTTGAAGCATCACAGATCCTTCTCACTTCGCATAGTTAGCATTCACAAAGCTGTAGCTTAAGTAAAACAGGTTATATGACCAAAAAAGAGTACATACAGGAGTGTGTTCCTTTACATCCCATAGCCGCAAAGTGCTATCAATCGAAGCGGAAGCAAGCTCATTCTTTGACAAAAATTTCACATAAGAAACTGCTTTCCTATGTCCACTAAAAGCATGCAACGGAGTCCTTATATTTCGCAAATCATAATAGTGAATGTGATGATCCGCAGATCCCACCTGAAATGAAACCCAAAAAAAAAAAAAAAAAAAACCTTTATAACTCCCAACTGCCAATTAATGAGAATATCAAGATAAAAAGGAAAAAATAAATAAATAAATAAAGAAGAAGAAGATATATACCGCCACATGAACACTAGATCCCGGATTATACTTGACACAACATATATTAGCTTTCATGTCAATGTTGAGGACACTGGCTTCTTGTTTTGTACACCAAATTTTAACCTGCAAGAAAGTAAAAGTTAAGCATCACTTTCTTTTATAAATATACAACAGAAAACAATTTGTGGATATGCCTTCCATTGAATTTAGAACATTGAACTTGAACTCGATAGTTGCTGTAAGACGTCTAACATGTTGCAGCTAATTGACTTTTGACTCCCGTCAACATTTTCACCATCATTGTCAAGTAACGCAGTGCCATACAACAAAATATGAACCCAGCTAAAGAAGTGCTAGAACAAGGCATGTTTTTTTACCAAAGCAAAAGGGCAATTAGCTCACTCCTCCTTTGGTACAGAGGTGGAAATCAGATGGAGCCATACTTATAACCGTCTTCAGTGTCATTGACTCATTAGGCCCAAAATTTAGGGTGAGCCAGTGGATCAGACTCCAATTGGCTCCACCTTACCCATTACTGAATTGCCAGCATTGATCTTATTCCAAATTGAACTGATGGACATGGCAAAAGGAGGTGAGGCAGGCCAGAGCAGAATCAACATAAAGTGAAATCGACATATGGAAGGCACTCCATCCAATTTTTCAATCCTTGAACCTAAGAGTAGGTATCATTTTCCAAGAATAGTAACAACCCGATTTCTATCAAGAACTACCATTTGATAAACTTACAGCAAAAAAATTCACTTTCCATTCTTTCAAAAACCATTTTTTCCTGTAGATCAATGTTTTTACCCTTTGACCACAAACCTTAGGACCTTTTACTAAAAAATGCAATGAAAATTTTCTTTCTTTATAGTCGCTACAAGGATCTATTTTCCATAGGAAATTTTCAGAATACTAATAATACCAAATATGTAATCTTAAAAAAACATTTGTGAATACCAAAACTCTATTATACCTTGCAGTCATCACTCCCAGATACAAGCATCGATGGTTCTGTCCGTGAAAAATCAACAGTCCAAGCACGCTTTTCATGCTCCTCATATTCCATTATGCTCTGAAATTGAAACAGAAGCCCTGATTATATCAATGGAAACATGGGATGCATTTAAACATGAGATGCATTTCATAATAAAGAAGCACTTAAAGGTTCAAATGAATGCCACCTGCTGAGTAGTCACATCCCAAACAGTTACAATTCCCTCATAATCGCTACTTGCAATATGATTCTTTGCATATTTATTCCAACTTAAGCAACTAAGCTTGGAGCGTGTGGGCATCTCTACTACCGGTAAGTGGACATCAGCTGGTTCATTGACAACCTGTTATTTTTTCGTTAATGAATAAGGTATTTTTTCTTACAATATATTCAGCCTTTAAAAGATAAAATGAGAACATAGGTAAAACTTAACAGTTGAGAATTCAAAAACTTTGATGCGCCTTGATACTCCAGCAGTGGCAAATAACTCATCATCACGATCAAACTCTATGCTGCAATAATTTTGATAGATAATCGATTGTAACTTAAAGCTAAAAAATAATTATGGATTGCCACCTCTCGAAATATGCATTTTCTAAAAGAGAATGTAACACTAGAGTAGGCAAAATCACACAGATTTTCATTTTTTCTTGAACTTTTGCAAAGTAAAGTACATGGATATAAAATAAAGTAGGTTTTTCCAATCAAATAGTTGCATGGAAAATAAGGCTTTATTCCATCAGGAAGATGGTAACAACAAAATCCTGTTAAGAACATTTCATGAACACAGACCTAAGAGATATACTAAACTAAATGGTTGATGTACTCCTGAAGAATCACCTTGAGACAATGTTTGCAGAGTGAAATAGATCCGCATGTCTAAGCTCCGCAATAACACGCAAGCGACTGATAGAAGGACATTATAAATATTATAACAGACTTATCACCAAGCTCTATGAAGTATGAATGCACAGAAATTGAGATTTGTATAACCTGTATCGAGTAAAAGTAGTTAGTACAGCTTGAAAATCTTCAAGACCAGCATGATAACCTTCTCTACTACCAGTTGCATCCCTTTCATCACTCTTTTGTGACTGATGAGCTCCTTGGCGCCTCTTTTGCAAGTAACACTCTTGTAGCTCATTGAACTGTCACAGCAGGACACAGCTAAGAGACATGAGACAAAAAACAAGTACAAGTTAGGAAATAATAGGTCCATTATAAGGACTAATCAAGTCAATCAAAGAAAACCTTTCTCATGAGCAGAGCATACATCATCCAGGGAACAAGATAACTGAGACCACACAAAAACTAGTAAGGACACCTATCTTGCAGGTGCTGCAGACATCAATAGAGCAGTTCCCTAGTTGATCAACTCATTTAGGAATTGTTTCCAGATTTAGGACCCACCATACTCCAATCCAATAAAACAAGTTCAATGCTTATTCATTCACGTTTAATGATTATTTACCCAAAACATTAGGTGTCACGAATGAAGAAATGGAGGAAAACAATGGAATTTCCATATGCACAGAACTGAACATATCCTAAGGTAAAGAATCCCTAGTATACTTTCCACTCTTCAACATAATTGTCCGGTTGCATTCTTATTACCACACACAAGGTGCAATAGACATCAGCACAAAATTTGAGTTCGAATAAAAAAGTCAAGGCATGCTAAAGCTAAATATGGAAGGACACATGCAAATATACAATAAAAAATTCAAGGCATGACAGAGCTAAATATGGAAGGACACATGCAAATATTCAGCAAAGAGAAGATCAATAAAGCGACCTGCATGTGAACTCTCTTTTTTCTTGCCACCGAAAAACCTGAATGTGAGACCACATTCTGTAGATCTGAACCACTAAAACCATCTTTTCTTTGATATCCTTGAGAGCTTGCTTGCCCTTTAATCTCTATCTTCTTTTGAAAATTGCCTGAACAGGTAGCACCTGATACGGTTCGAACACTTGAGAAGAAGGCACCATTGTGTTTATCCATTGAAGAAGGTAATAATTTTGCTGAAGTCTGGTCATTCAGATGAGTTCCAAGAGTTTGAAGTTTCATGGAGTATCTTTCTTTTGTTCGGTACAACTCTATCTTGTGTCTTTCCACAGCATTCATATCTTCTTTAATATATTGAAGATCAGTTTTCACCTGTCATGGAAATCATCGATTTGTTATCTGCCTATTTATCAGAGGGTTTACCAACAGTTTTTTCATAGTGGAACTAGAGATGAATTAGGAACCTATAATGAGAAAATGACTTCATACATGAATGTGTTTTTAGCAAATAATCCAAGGAAACAGATCTGTTCAAGGCCAAGGAGAAAACCTCATTCAACTCATCAAGTTTTTGCTTTCTCAGGCATTGCAGAAAATCGAGTAGAATCTGCATATTTGTTTCCGCTTCTTCTTGCTCCATTTTTCTCTTTTTCTCTTGTAAGAGAGATAACAAGCCATCTAGCTCCTTGAGCGATATTTCACAACCCTGTCTAAGGATCAAGTGACAGGTCATGTAAGATACCCCAAAATCAATCAAGATGTTCATACAAGGTTTCAACAACTTTGGAGATTGAACTTTAAATAGGTTTATTTTCATGCTCAGCTTTAAGGTGGCTTTAGTGCTTCTAAAAGAGAGGTGTGTATGGGACTGCAGGATCATATTAATATACCTTTTATATAACAAAAAAAGTGGCATTCAGATCAAAATGAACGAAAGACTTTAAAAAGCAAGGACTAACCTGTTGCATTGCTGAAAGGAGATGGTCAACAGGAGATGCATTCTTCAGTATTTGGCGGGCAGAAGTCTTCTTCAACAACTGCAGATCAGAAATAGAGAGCCATGAAACACATGGTACAGCTGAAAAAACCAAACTTCACATTCCACCTTGAGTAAACATTAGGCTCTGTGCATTGAAAATTAAAGGAGAAAAAGGAAGCAGGTCAGCTTTGAACCACCCAAAATTCTAATTCACAGGTCAATAATCATCACCATCATCATCTGCCCCATTGACAATTCATAAGGAGAAAGCAACAAAGACTTTTATCATATAGGCTGACCAAAAAATACTATGGCATTTAATATGCTTGCATAGATGATCATTAAATGAATAAACTTAAAATGTGGCGATCTTTCATGATAAAGCAGCGACAGAAAATTCGTTCTGCTTTTATAAGAAAGCACTATCAGCACACAAAGATCCAAACTACAAACAGTCTCCATTCTAGAATACATGTCATGCATTGGTTACAGTTACAAGCGAAAAAACAATAAACACCGCATTCACCCCTTCAAAATATCAGGCATCTTGCTAATAAAAGAATCATTTCTACAGAGCAAAACACTGAAGCATCAATTGCAAAAGCACCGCTTTGCATTACAAACTGGAAACTGCAAACTCATTCTGCTTTATCCAAAGAACACGACACTAGCCAACATCAGCATACAAACAACCCAATCTTGGTAAGTTCCATTTACAATCCACAGTTTGCATTGGCTTTACATGCAGACTAATCAAACAATACACCCACACAAAAGAAAATTTTATTTAAAAACACGTAACTAGCATCGGTTATCCATGCAGACGAATGAAACAATACACCAAATTCTTTTATAGACACATAGCTTGCACCGGTTACAAATGCAGGCGAATCAAACTATACACGAAGTCACCAACACTTTCCACCGAGAAAAATCCATTCATGAAAACATGGCTTGAATTGGTTTTAATGCTGATGAATGAGAAAAAATAGCCCAATACTGTCCATTTTCCAACAAGAAAACCCCATTTACAAACACATGGCTTGCATCGGTTTTAATGCAGGCGACTCAAAGAATATATCAACACTTCCAAACAAGAAAATCCCATTTAGAAACACATAGCTTGCATTGGCTATGCGTGCAGGCGGATTAATCAATCAAAAAAAAAAAAACGAAAAGGCACCAACCTTGTCCAGGAGGAAGTTAGGGTATAGATGGTTGATGGTGAGGTACTGCCCACAGCAAGGACAGTCATTCTTGTTCCGCAAATGAGTGACTATACACATATAGCAGAAGCTATGCCCACAAGAAGTCAGAAACGCATCCTTGATCACCTGCATGCAAATCGGGCACAGAAAATCCTTGTCCAACTCCACTCCCCCACCGCCGCCGGAGGCCGCCACCCCCTCGCCACCGGCATCTTCCGACATGGCAACCTGCGACTCCGACGCCACCAAGCCGGCGGACTTAATTTCTGACTTCACCGACGGGACCAGCGCACCGCCTAACGACGACTCCGCCATTCCCTCCACCACACCCCCCAACCCCCCACCTCTCCTTCCCGTCGGAGCTCAAATCAAGCTCTCGGCCACCATTGGCTGGCCCCCTGCCACCATGTCTTCCCCCCCATCAAGATCCCACATTTTTGTCGCCCACCTCCTCCAATTCCTCACCAAATTTCCAATTCCGCTTCCCTCCACCACCACCACCTCCCAAACTACGCAAATCCGGAAAAAAGGTGGGACCTTCCTAGCACCCACGAACCGAATTGACCCAACGGAGCCGCCAAAGAAGTAAACTTTCCGCCCTCTTTTGCCCTGCAAGCGGCGGCAGAAGAAGAAGAAGAAGAAGAAGAAGAAGAAGAAGAAGAAGAAGAAGAAGAGGTAGGAGATGAGGTACGAGTACAGGATTCTGAGGGCAGGAACGGTCCACGTCGAGGAGAGTGAATCTGGGCACCTCCCCACCTCACCTTCCCCTCCCCGTCGCCTTCACACGCCTTTACCCCTTTTTCACCGCACACCGCAACTCCCTTTACCGCAGTCGGCCGGAAAAACGGCGGGGCCAGCGGCGCCGGCGGCGGGAGAGTCGCCGGAGAAGGACGGTTGGAGAGGGACTAGGAACGGGGATAATCTGCAGACTTCGGTTCAAAGGAAGAGATACTTGGGTGGGATTGTCGTTTTGTGGGTGGTGAGGGTGAAGGCAAGAGGGACGGGAAGGAGGAGGCCTGTGCTGCTAAACTGCTTTGCAGGTTGCTGCTGGCTAAGGTTTGGGCCTCTTCCAACGTTATGGGAAGTGGGAGTTCGAAGATTCTGGGGGTGTGTGCAGTGGTCGGGTTGGAATCTATCCCCAGCTCTGTGTCTGGTCGGTGGAAGATCAACCTACCCCTCCTTTGTTATAAAATTATAAAAATCTAACACCCCCCCTTCCCCACTAGAATTTTCTGGACTAAGGTATGTCAAGACAAGATAGATGATACTGTTTGTTTCATTAAACTTGATTTAATTTGGGTGCAATGGCACCTAGGACTTAATGGTGTTTGATTAACCATGATTACATTCCATTCGATGGGAAAATAAATAAACATTTACCTTTGGTTCCACGATAGAGTAGTTTAGACAAAGGAGTGAAAATGCAATCGTTAGCAGATACTTCAGTCGAGTTTTCGACAATGAAAGACCACATAAGGAAACCCTAGGGCATGTATAGAGAACTTTACCAAAACTTTAGAATTTGACCGAACTTCCAGCAGGAAGGGTGGAAAGAAGAGTTATGAAAACTTCTACAACAGCCCCGACAATCTGTGTAACACCCAGCTCGGAAAACACAATATGAACTGGGGGGCTTACCTACCAAACAAACCAAACCTCAACAAAAGAGCAAGTTTGGATTACCATTAACAATTAAATAAAGTGTATGACATGCACATTGAAAGTAATAATTATTTATAAGACAACAACTAAATTTATTAGCAATCACATATATAAAATATCCAACTAAAACATGCAAATAATAATTATTCAAAATCCCATAAACTAACCATGTTTCACTATCATGCAATATAATATCTCAAAACATCTAAAACAAATAATCATAGTCTTCTAAGAAAGATAACAAATAGTCCATCAGCTCTCTTTATCCCCGACAAGGCTCTCGTCCCAAACTAGTTCGTACCTGTGGAGACAATATCACGTTAGTAATAAAACCACTAAGTCCATATAACCAAAATGAATAATTTAAACAACATAATAAATATATGAATTTACATCTAACCTTTGTTTTAACAAAGTGGCCACTCTGTCAAAGAATGTTTACTATCTATAATCATAAACGTTGCCTTTTTCTGAAGGAAACAATAAACTTATGTAAAAATGATGTCAAGATAACTTAGAATCAATTAAATCGAATAAATCTTCGATTTGTGATTTATGAAAGAACGACTCACGATAGTTATTTTAAAAATTGTGGATCTCTTAAAAGTTAACTCATATTGGTCAAATTTGGAAGACTAAAACCTTGAATGGGAAAAATTAGAAATGTGAGGGTGGTGGAAGTTGGAGCAATCTTGGATAATCCAATTATTTATGAATTTGCCATTCGACACAACTAACATAATTTATTTGATATTTTTGATAATTTTTAAATTAAATCAAAATAGAATCTCAAAGTAACTGAAAATCTTCTCAAAAGTCAGATTTTCATATAGATATATCAAGCATAAAAGAATATTCTTGAGCATTTATCATAATTAGCAACACCTCTTATTCTATATAATAGAGCCTCTCATTTTTATTTTTCACTCGCACATTGGAGGCTCTCTAAGAGGTTAGGCAAAAAATTAATAGACTTTGTGGGAGAAAACTTAAATAAAATTTGTCTACCGAATCATCGGTGCATTTTTTAGGTTTATTAAACCAAAAGGCTAGCCTAGTTGGGTTGAGTCTTTCACTTGTCTGGTTCGGTTCAACCCCATTGTTAGCCTATTCTGGTTGAGTCCATTCACTTGCTCGGCTCAATTTAATCCCCTTTACTAGCTTAATCTAGTTGAGTCGATACACTCGCCCGGCTCGGTCCAACCTGCTTGCTCATCTGGTTGAGTCGGTGTACTTGCCCAACTCAGTTCAGTTGGCTCATTTACTTGACCCAAGTGAGTAGCAAACTCGCTTCGCTTTGTTGAGTTAAATCACTAATTCAAGGCTGATATTCAATTAGTCAATTTAACTTTGACTAGACTAGCTCGAGTTGATCAAATAGTTTTTTTGTACTCATTTGAGTATTAGTCAAGTTTGTATTTACTAAAGAGAGCATTTAAATTGAGTTGGTATACGTGTATTACAAGTGATAAATACTCCTTTAAATAACTAGAGTTGCTAAATTGGAACTATTGCTAAGTGACAGATTTGAGGCCTAAAACCCCATAGTGTAATGGAGTGAAAAAAGAATTTTTTATAATTGAGAGCTTATTTGTAAACTTTTGTACCTCAAAACATTTATCAATGAAAAGTTGAACTTGTGTTATTTTTTGCATGTGAATTTTTTACTTAATTATTAATTGAATTGAGATATTTTTTTAGTGACAAGTGTGCCTTAGTATAACCCTGTATTTGCACCACATAAGCCCTTAATGAGCAAAACAGCAACCCCCATTTTTATTTTTTGAGTTCATTCGAAAGGTCAAACGTGTGCCACAATTTTACGCAAACAAATATTTTTTATGAAGTTTTGCATTCACTTGTATTGAGTTGAAATGATATTAGATGTATGTATCAATCTAGAGTAATATAGCATTTTTTATGTTTTTTAATGGTAAAATGTGATATAATTAATAATTGTATGAAAGATCATCATTATTAGTCATTAAATAACACGTTAAACTTGTTTGAATATTTAAGATTTAATATTTTATGAATTTAGTATGAAATTTGTGGAAAATTAGGGTATAAAAACCCTGCGACAACACCACATTGTTGAGTTTTAGTGCTCACGCATTGTGTCAATGTTTGGCAGAGACGACGACTATGTCACTGAAACCAAGGGCGGCGGCTAGGGTTTGGTTAAGCGTGGAGAGAAGTGTCGGGAGTTTGGGGAAAGAAGATGAGGTATAGGGTGTGGCAAACTTGTAAATTAAACTTGATTGACACCGACTCAAGTCAAAAATAATTTTAACTCGTAATAAATCCTAAAAAAATTTAAAAAAATCAGGAAAAATCATGTAAAATAAAATAAATACTACAACATCCAAATGACATGCTCTATAGCTAATAACCCACCCTAACTACCCCATAACGCATCCTAATGCATTAATCAGCCTAAAACTATTTCTACAAACAAATCAATAAAAAGAAAAATTACAGCATACTTTCATATATTCTGATGACTCATCTCACATCGTCTCTTCGACGTTATTATCATATATTCAGGTATACGTGACTCTCATTGCTCATAACTCACGCTGGTCTCGAATCAGCGTGCGGTCTATGAACTGACTCGACTCGAACTGACGATTGAACCGATTGGTTCGCTGTAATAAAACCTTAACTCGAGTCACGGGTTTTACACAAATAGATCCTTGTCATCGAAGCCAATAGTTTGAGATTAGCCCCGACCCTAGCCGTAGTCACGGTCGCCACTTTCCGGCCATTTTTCAGCCAACTGTCGTTCGAACTTCATCGATTGTCACCACCTTCGCACTCCTCGTCCTCTTCTTTGTTATAATTGCGACTAGCGGTAGCCCCCACAGCACCGTAGTCGGTGCTTTCCGGTGACGGGCACCACCTGCCCCGTCGGCACATTTACCCATGTCCCTGTCCACCAACCGGAGTTCTATTCACCTGCTTGCCAACCAATTAGTCAGCCAACGTCCGTGTCCGTGTCCACGGAGCCAACCCAACCTACCTTTCCGGTTAACCTAGACAAAATTAACTTTGCCCAACTCAATCTGGTTTAGCCAGTTGACTCAGTTGCCTTTTTCAACCATTTTCCTCCGTTCTCAAACCATTTTCGATAATTCTATACTACTTACATTAATTTAGATGCATATTCACATTATGTAGTATGTTTGGGTGTTATGAATATTTTTATTTATTTATTATTTATTTATTCATTATTATTCATTTCTTGTTATTTGTATATTTATTGATTATAATGCATATTTATAGGATTATTTATTATTATTATTAATGATATATATATATATATATTAATATTAGTCTTATTCATGTTTACTAAATTGTATTTATTTATTTCTTTATTTATTTACTTGTTTATTTATCTATTTATTCGTTGAGTGTAAGTTATTATTTATTTGTGTTTAATCATGTGTTCCTGTATTGGATAGCTATGCTATTATTATTCATGCTTAATTAATATTAACTGTTTATTTATTTATTTATCAAATTATTATATATTTATTTTTTAAATTATTTATATGTTTACTAATACGAGTATATATAATATTTATTCATGTTTAGCCATGTATTTATATAGTATAATTATATTATTATTTTATGATTAGAGTATTTTATATTTCGTATATTTATTATGTCTCAATTTACATGTTGGAATGTCTAGTTGTAGGTTTGTTCATCCCCATCTTTTATTGTGACATATTGATGATGTAAGCACACACCACCATCGGGTATTATATAGAATTGTCACTTTTTTACTTAGTAGTAAGTTCCGATGTAGGTTCGAGAATTCAAGCTCACCATGGATGAGACGTCACGCTTAGAGTTTGGATTATGGGTCCGTTAGAACTATTCTCAATTTTTATCGCTATATTATATCAATGATTTGATTTATAAATCGTAGGACATGTTAAGTAGTTGTTTTATTGAACCACACTTAATACATGTCATTTAAACATATTTTACTTTGGTAATTAATAACCCTTAAGGATGAAAACCTTAGAGTTATTTTCGAACTCAAAACCACCTTAAGTTGTCTTCGGGCCTATTTATATAATTATATTCCCAGCCCTATATATATAGTTTTTGTAACACCCCGACTCGGCTCACCCGTGAACCGACCCGTAAATGCTACCGGCGACCGAACCGTTCGCTAATCTACTAGATTCGGTTAAGCCGACCTAGATCTACTCTCGGCGTCTTAAGATGGAGATACGATTCTCTATATGTATAGATGAATGCACAAAAATCCTAACATGCTACTACATGGATGACATGAAAATCAATTCACACATATTAATACAATTGCAATAAAATAAAAAAGGAATTCTAAGTAAAAACGGACAGAGCCTCCCCTAAAAGTGCAATTAGAGGCCACCCTATCAAAATAATATATACAAACATATATTCATATATCAATAACTTCATTCTCACAGAATATAATCGACTATATACTTGTTCTAAAACTTGGGTCTCAGCCCACCTACACATTCTCTTCATAACTCACATCGTATCATCATGTCAACATTCAATCACATCGTATCATCATCTCTTTGCATTTTCTCACATCAATTTCAATATAATAAAATCATAAATACAATATTAAACATTCAATCATTAACCATGTGTGTGTGCAAGAGACCTCACTGCTCCTCCGTCCAAGCTAGCATCTCCGATCAAGTTCATCACCTACATATATTATAAAAAGCCGTCAGTAATGAGTGTTACAAGTCCGAAAAATAACTAATATCAAACTAGCACAGGAGAGCTAACCCTTCTATTGAATAAAAACCATATACTTCCTCAAGAACTCTCACAAGGGCACTAATGAGAGTCGTCACCCTCGAGTGGCAGCGTTCCCTTTCCATCTCATTCTCTTTCCTTGTCCATCTCATCTATTCCTTAGGGATCCCAACAACTCTATGTCTTGAACTTTCTCATACTCGGAAAGATGTGGAGTATATGGTTACTATTTTGTATATAGCATGTATAAATGTGTGGTATTAAATGGTATTGAAGGTGACTACGTGAGAGTATTCAGATATTGTGCTCTTGGTTAGGTATTACGTGGAGGTATGGATAGGGCTTAGGATATATGTTATTTCTCGAGAGTGGCACCAGTTATTGTCGAGAGAGGCATTTGCCAAGAGACGCTATCTGTAACACCCCGACTCAGCTCACCCATGAACCGACCCAAAAATGTTACCGGCGACGGAGCAGTTCGCTAATCTACTAGATTCGGTTAAGCCAACCTGGATCTACTCTCGGCATCTTAAGATGAAGATGCGATTTTCTATATGCATGGATGAATGCACAAAAATCTTGACATGCCACTGCATGGATGACATGAAAATTAATTCACACACAAACACAGTTGCATTAAAATCAAAACAAAATTCTAAATAAAAACGGACAGAGCCTCCCCTAAAAGTGCAATTAGGGGCCACCCTATCAAAATAATATATATACAAAAATATATCCATATTAATAATTTCATTCACATAATATAATTTATGGTGTACTCATTCTCAAGCTTGGGTCTCAACCCACCTGTGCATTCTTTCCACAATTCACGTCATATCATTAAGTCATAACATTCAATCATCAGCATATCATCATCTCTTAGCATATTCTCACATCAATTTCAATGTAAATAAATCATACACAAAATATTAAACATTCAATCATCAAAGCATGTGTGTGTGTGCAAGAGACCTCGCTGCTCCTTCGTCCAAGCTAGCACATCCGATCAAGCTCATCACCTACATATATTATAAAAAGCCGTCAGTAACGAGTGTTACCGGTCCGAAAAATAACTAATATCAAACTGGCACACGAGAGCTAACCCTCCTGTTGAGCAAAAACATCATACACTTCCTCAATAATTCTCACAAGGGCACTAATGGGAGCCGTAGCTCTCGAGTCGACAATGTCCCCTTTCCATCTCGTTTTCTTTCCTTGGTCATCTCATCTATTACGTCTTGCATCAAATCTCATTATCGTTCATCTCAGCCCTCTACGTCCTCCATATTAATCCTAGCCTTGAGCCGAAGGCCGAGTATTCTTAGGCAGTCGCCTTTAGTACCCTTTGAACCACAAGTTCGGACATGCGCTATACTAAACAGTACCCGTAAACCTCCATGTTCTCCGGGTGTGAGGAACTCAAACGCAGAGTTAGCAAGATCCTTTGGGATGAAGTGGGTCCTCCGCAACATCAACCCAAAGACGAACACATGCCTTATCTGAAGCCATGGCCGCCTCCCTCTTTCCATCTCTC
>JAVDBV010022510.1:0-10989 GCA_032619315.1 Piper longum
TTTAATTAGTGTTTAATTACATCAACATTACTTAATCAATCCTATCATGCATTCTAACAATCATCAATCATAAATAATAAACTTAGAGGTAGTTATACCTCGCGTCGTCGGCAATCGGCGACGGCTAGGGTTCCGTCGTGCGTGCGTCTCGAACCTCGAATTCGGCGCTCCACGGCGTCCGAACCTCGATCGGGTTCAAGCGGGTGAACTCCGAGGAAGATCCGGTGAATTCCAGTGAATTCCACCAACTTCGGTTTTTCGGCGGGTTCGGCGGTTTTCCGGCGACTTTTTGGTGGTTTTTCGGCGAGAATCGCCGGTGGTGTCTACTGGTCGGATCGGGGCCGTATAGGGTACCATCGGAATCGTCTTGGCCAGCCCGACGTGTCTGTGGTGTCAACGTGGCCGACAAAGGCGGCGGCTCGCCGAAAAATGCTGAAAACAGTCACGGCGGCGTTGGGTGGCTAAATCCTGCCGGCTAGGGCGGCGACGGTGGTCGGTGGCGCCGAGGCGACCACTGGACGGCGACGGCGACGGTCGCCGGCGGCCCGATCGACGATGCAATCGAATGGCGGACGCGGCGCTTGGCGTGGCGATCCCGGCGTCGTGGCGGCCGGACGGTGGCCGGGGCTGGTCGGGGCGGCACGGCGACGACGACGACGCGACGGGGTGGACCGGTGTCGGTTGGCGGTCGGGCGGCTCCGGCAACGGCGGCGGCGACAAAGGGCGGCTGGGGTTTTGGATAAAAGAGGTGTCGGAGGAAAGAAAAAGGGTGGAGTGGCATACTTGTAAATAAAACTTGACTCGAGTCCGTCTCGAGTCAAAAATAATAACTAACGCGTAATAAATCCTAAAAAAATCTAGAAAAATCAGGAAAAATCCTATAAAATAAAATAAAATACACAACATCAAAATGACATGCTCTATAACTAATAAGCCACCCAAACTATCCCATAACGCATCCTAACGCGGTAAACGGCTTAAAACTATTTCTACGATCACAAAATAATGAATCTAAAATCACCCACTGTATACTCTCATGCATTCTAATAACTCATTCTCTGCTCATTCATGTCATTATCATCACATCCTCGCTCTACATTACCCTCACAGCTCATACACGTAACCGGCATCGGCTTAGTACACGTGTTCTGAAATACACTCAACTCGAACCGACGGCTGAACCAATCGGCTAACGACTATAAAACCTGTGACTCGAATCACGGGTTTTACACTACCCCTCTCGATATAATTAGAGTTTAACATAACTCATAACTATTAAAAGATTTAATTAATAATATTATTTAATATATTGACTTAATTATTGTGATTTTATGATTTAGTATTTTTATCATTAACGCATAATTGTAACCGCATCTGCGAGCATAGATGAGTGGGTTAGAGTTACTTATAGCTAGATGACATTGTTATTAGACTCTTGATTTCTTTTTCTTATTTTAGATATTATTATATTTATAGTTTGCTTATAAAACAGTGAGATTTTGACTCGTTTCATAAGTCTTAATTTTTTTAAGTATTAATTATTTTATATTTTATCTCATGACTAACTTGAAATTTGAACTTTAACTAATTCTTTGCATATGGATTAAATTTATATTTTTTAAAGAAATTTATGTCATGGATTTATTTATGATAATTTCATAAATTAATAGAACATTAATTTATGAAATACTTAATTTTAACTTGTAATACTTAACTAGTGACTCGAAATAAGTAGATATTTAGAGTTACGAAGGCTCCATTTATAAACGAATGTTATTTTTGTATATGTATATTAGATTAAATCATAGAGATTAATAGATAGACAGAGTTATTGTGGGCAAAGAATCAATCACAATGTTTAAAAGACCAAATATGGCGATTATTGATTGTACATTAGTAGGTCAATAGAGTTTATTTTGAATTATTATAGGGTGAAAATCAATCGTGACGAAGTCACGAACCTTAATTTAAAGTTTATGCCTTCAATGTATCGGATTAAAAAACTTAAATAAAATGTATAATAATGTTCAAAATTATATAAATACAGGGTCCATGGAGGACTTGCGCAGACAAATCACCCGATAAAAAAACAAAAAAAAAAAAAGTCCAAAATTGTCGCTCTCATCGGTGGCTTACCGTTCCGTTACAACGGGCATCGATTCAAAAACCATCCCCTCGCCGCCCCGTCCCATGTGGGCCCATGTAGGCCCCACACAAAAATGACTCCCAGAATATAAGACAGTGCACTTATCAAACACCCCTCCTTTACATATACGTATAACCAAGTGTCCTTATCACCCCCTACTTTGTCTCACCTGCAACTATAAAAGGGCCCTCCCATCTCTCTCACGCATCATGGAGCGCGAGCGCCGAGTGTGGGCGGCTCCGAATTCTCCGCGCCGCCGGCGATCAGATCCCCGTAAGTCCGCCTCCCTGCTTCGATTTCGAATTCTCCTACCGATTCTCGTCTCAAAGATTGTTCTCTTGTGTTGTTTGGTTGCCTAATGGCCCTGCTTTTCGCCCGTTGTTGTTCTGGTGGGTTGGTTGTGGAATTGACGGGTGGTTGGGCGATTGTTTTGTGCAGGATTCGCGTGCAGGAGTCGGTGATCTGGAGTTTTGCGGTGGGGAGGGCGGGTGTTGCACGATGTCTTCTCTCAGCAGGGAGCTTGTGTTCCTGATACTGCAGTTCCTCGATGAGGAGAAGTTCAAAGAGACCGTTCATAAGTAAGTATTTTGTGGTTTTGATTTGTTTGTGGTTGCGTTGGCATGTGTAAATTTAGATGCTTTAAGGACCACTTGTGGTTTAGTGTATGGTTTAACCAAATAATGTGGCTGTAATGGTGCCTCTTTT
The DNA here is from genome assembly GCA_032619315.1 of Piper longum. Lineage (NCBI taxonomy): Eukaryota > Viridiplantae > Streptophyta > Magnoliopsida > Piperales > Piperaceae > Piper > Piper longum. Next base: position 2,852 of record JAVDBV010022510.1, read on the forward strand.
AATGGCTTAACATGTGAATACACATTAAGTCGGTTGGGAATTTCCCATTAGGAGAAAAAGGAACCAAATAATAATATTTACTTTCAATGAAAATTGGCTGTAACGTCAAGTTGTACGGCTTATCTGTAAGTCCCAATCGTATTGAAGAGTTAATACTGTCATCCACATGCAATGGGCAGTTAAAATTTTCCATTTGAATAAGTGCTTACATGTTATCACTTTATCAGGTCTTGCAGCCTTGTTTCATGCGAGGTTTTGCAGCAAATTTTAGACTCTTTTTACTTCAACGCTTCTCATGAAATCCAAATAAAGTTTAATGGTTTAGCATGTGGAGAAACATAGGGCAAATTATATCTTAGGTATTTGTCACTTATGAAAAGAAACCAAATAATAGTTACTTTTAACACTAGTCCTCCAGTGCAAACAAAGTTTTATTTTGAGTTAGCATAGGAACAAACATAAAGTAAATAGTCCATTATTAGGAATGAAACGAGGCAAATTAATGCACCTCGGACATTACACCTCTCGCAAGATTTGATGTTTGAACTAAGGGAGTGGATGCTGTAGAAAATTAGTTGGTGAGATGCTTTGCAGAAACACTTGAGCTTGTGAGAACCATCTAAATTTTAAATAGTATAACCACATATGTCACAAGCTCGAGCTTAGGAAATGGAACAACTAAATATTTACTTCAACACTCCCCCTCACATGCAAGTAAACTTTTTAAGGTTTTGCATATGGACAAACACAAACACAAACACAAACACAGGGCAAGTAGTTCATTGGTCACAATATAGGGCAAATTAATATTTTTTTGGATATTATTGCCTACGGGATTCGAATCAAGGCCTTTGGCTTTGATACCATATAAATTTTAGATGGTCTAACCACTTGTCCCAAAAGCTCGAGCTGTTAGAAAAAAGAATACTAAATATTTATTTCAATAAAAAAATAATATTTATTTTGATAGTATATGTTTGTTTGTGCATTTATAACTATTATTTATTGTTCTATGGTGAAATAGGTTGGAACAAGAATCTGGATTTTTCTTTAATATGAAGTATTTTGAGGATGAAGTTCATAATGGGAATTGGGATGAAGTGGAAAGGTATTTGTGTGGTTTCACAAAAGTCGATGATAATCGTTACTCGATGAAGATTTTTTTTGAAATTCGGAAGCAGAAGTACCTTGAGGCTCTCGATAAGTATGTTTTCCCCTTTCTCTAGGATACTTTTTAGGCTATTTGTACTAAATTTTTATCGTGGAAGAATTTGGGGTGGATATGTGTTATTTTGGCGTTTTCAATGCATGTTTGTGTTGTGCAGGCATGACCGGGCAAAAGCAGTGGACATTCTTGTCAAGGATTTGAGGGTCTTTTCCTCATTCAATGAGGAACTATATAGGGAAATTATACAGCTATTGACCTTAGAAAATTTCAGGTGAAGTTAAATAAAGCATTGGCCTTATCTTTCATGGTAGATGACAATGTATTAGTTTTGAGATTTATTTTGTTTAATTTCATATCCAGGGAAAATGAACAGCTTTCTAAGTATGGTGATACAAAGTCTGCACGAGCAATTATGCTGGTTGAGCTTAGAAAACTTATTGAAGCCAATCCCCTGTTCAGAGACAAACTGCTGTGTCCAACCCTTAAAAATTCAAGGTTGCGTACTCTTATTAACCAAAGGTAATTACTGAAGAAAAGAAAAAGATCATTTTAATTATTATTTTTTGGTCTTTAAAGTCCTGCATTGATTGCAATTATGTTTTTTTTTCATAAATAAACTTTATAGTGGTAGATGAATTGCTTTCTCTCAAGTCCTTTGGCTTTCTGTTATCTATAAGAAAAAATCTTAACCCTGTCTTCATTTTTTGCGATGAGCTTGCATTTGCATCTCTGTCTTCATTTGTCATGACAAGCTTGCATTTGCTTCTATTTATAAATGTTGATGATGGTGAATAAGTTTCATAAGTTTTCTGACCAGTTACTTCATTAGTCTTTAGGCTTTCAGATATTTGTCTACTTTTTTGTTTTTCTGATATTTAAGCTACGAGAACTTTAAGCAATATGGAGTCTTCTAAGATAACTTTAATTTTAGCTTGCTGTATTAGTTAAGATTAATTAACATGATTGTGCAGCTTGAATTGGCAGCATCAGCTCTGTAAAACTCCAAGATCCAATCCTGATATCAAAACCCTTTTTGTGGACCACACATGCGGACAACCAAATGTTGCACTAGCTCCATCTCCTGTAAACAGCCCACTTATTAGCTCCTTACCGAAATCAGGGGCCTTCCCTCCTCTTGCACCACATACTGTAAGAGATATTATTACTTAACATTGTTTATACTTTATATTTTCGCTGATTTCTTTTCTGTAATAATTCCAACATTTACCCACAGCCATTTCAACCTGCACCTGGCCCTATTCCAACTCCTCTAGCTGGTTGGATGTCAAATCCATCAACTCTAACTCATCCTGCAGTCTCGGGAGCTGCTATTGGGCTTGGTGCTTCCGCCACTCCAGGTATTGGATAAGCTAATATTTTTTTTGTTATTGATTTCTTTTCCTTGTCTTACGAAGTTCGAACATATGTTTGCTGAAGAATCTGTATGTTCTCCCTTGAGCACATGGTTACATCGTTAACATGTTCACTGTTTTCATATCTATGTTAGCTTCATTGCTTAAGCACCCAAGGACCCCATCCACTAATAATCCTAGCATTGACTACCAAACAGTGGATTCTGATCATGTATCCAAAAGAACAAGGCTCCTAGGTACTTCTGATGAGGTCAGTTACTTTTTTTTAATGTTTTTCTTATTGAAAAGTTTCAAGGTTGTGGAATTTTATTGGTGATGCTGATGTAACTCTTCTTTTTGCTTCATATTACTTTTTTTTTTAGGTTAACCATCCGGCAAATGTCTTGCCTGTTTCCTATCCTAGTCAAAGTCATGGTCAAAGCTTATACTCTTGGGATGACCTGCCCAAGACTGTTGCACGCACACTGAGTCAGGGATCTGTTCCCATGAGCATGGATTTTCACCCTGTTAACCAGACAGTACTACTTGGTCTGTTTTAGCTTGATTATTTTGTTCTCTTCTTTTTGCTTTTAAGCAGCAACTTATGTATCTTCATTCTGCAATATTTCTTCCAGTTGGGACAAACATTGGAGAAATTGGGCTTTGGGATGTTGGCACAAAGGAGAGATTGGTTTCTCGATGTTTCAAGGTTTTTGACATGAGTTCCTTGTCAATGAATCTTCAGGTATTTTAAGATTTAAGTGAATGCTTTCTTCATTAGCCATATACGGGTATAAACTATTTTTTAATCTCTCATGAGAATAGGCTGCTCTGGTGAAAGATTCTGCTGTTTCTGTCAATCGCATAATATGGAGTCCTGATGGTTCTTTCTTTGGTAAGCTTGTATTATGCAAACTTACAAGGGTTGTAAGTAATGCTTGTTTGGTTACATGAAGGATCATTTAACCTCACATCTGGTTTTGAGTTTACTTTGCATGCCTTGATCATTATGTGTGGGATCTAATCATTTCATGAGAAAGCATTAAAATTGCTAAAGTCTAAACAGCTGTTCGTTTTTTATTTTATTATATTTTTTAGAGCATAAGACTTATTATATATGAGTGTTTTCTTCTAGATGTAAGGCTTTTTAGTACTTTAATAAGTGAATGAAACATGAATTTTTATGACGAATTAATTTTCAGAAGACAATAACCATTGTCTCTTACTGCAGGAGCGGCTTTTTCAAAACATATTGTTCAAATATATTCTTATCATGGTGGGGATGACATTAGGCAACACTTAGAGGTATTTGTTACCCTTCAATTGCCTACTTACACCTGCCTTGTTTATGCGGTAAAAATGTTTTCAATGATGTTTTTAACTGTATTTTTTCACCAGATTGATGCACATGTGGGAGGTGTGAATGATCTTGCCTTCTCTAATCCCAACAAACAATCATGTATCATAACTTGTGGTGATGATAAAACCATTAAGGTTGTGCGGTTTACCTGTGGCAATGTCTAGATTGCATATCAAAATGTGCAAATTTTTATATTTCTATTGGCTTTCTTTATCTTAGGTCTGGGATGCAATTAGTGGTCAGAAGCAGTACACGTTTGAAGGCCATGAAGCCCCGGTGTATTCTGTATGCCCCCACCACAAAGAGAATATTCAGGTAAATATTGTTAATACTGTTTGTCTTGTGCACTGTATACCGTGAATATGTGAGTGCTTACATCTATTTTCATATGCTGCAGTTTATTTTTTCTACAGCATTGGATGGAAAGATCAAAGCTTGGTTATATGATAATATAGGGTCTAGAGTTGATTATGATGCTCCAGGTGGTTGGTGCACTACAATGGCTTATAGCGCTGATGGCTCAAGGTACATTGGCATTTGGTTTGGTCTTGTATGTTCATGATCTCTGTATTCTATTAGTAAATGAAATCTGTTTTCATTCTTTTCAGGCTCTTTTCTTGTGGGACTAGCAAAGAAGGGGAGTCATACATTGTGGAATGGAATGAAAGTGAAGGAGCTGTTAAAAGAACCTATGTAGGCTTCAGAAAACAATCTATGGGTGTTGTGCAATTTGATACCACAAGGAACAGATATTTAGCTGCTGGTGATGAGTGTTTGATTAAGTTTTGGAATATGGATGATGTTAATCTTTTGACTACTGTTGATGCTGATGGAAGCTTGCCTGTAAGTTCCATCTTTTTATATTGCGTTTATGGCTTGATCAGTATCATACATTAGCATTTTGAAAAATGATTTGTTCACCATGCCACATTTGATTATTAGGGAAGCCCTCGTATTCGATTTAATAAAGAAGGAACATTATTGGCTGTTTCTACAAATGAAAATGGGATCAAAATCTTGGCAAACCCTGATGGTCTGAGGTTGTTACAAACATTTGATGGTCGCTCCTTTGATGCTTCTCGAGGTGTTTTAGAAGCTGCTTCCAAGGTGTATATTTACTGGCTTCATATAGAGTTCATTAGTAGATATTTTTGATACATTGGGATCTCTGACATCCCCATTTAACTGTTTCATGTTGAAAGACTGCAATAAATGCAATGACCAGTTCAAGTGGTGTAGCAGTAACTATCCCAGGATCTGTGACTGTGAGCCTCCCGGACCTTTTACATTTCTACATATTTATCTTAACTAACAAAGAGTACATATAGTTGAATGAAGTTTATCGTAGTAACTGATTGAAGGAGCATGGACAACTTATTTTCTCATGTCTAAATAAGATGATAGAATGTTTTGAAAACATTTTCTCGGTTGTCTAAATAAGATGATAGAATGTTTTGAAAACATTTTTGTATTAGTTTCTTTTTGATTAATTTGTGCTCTAACATTTGGTAGAATGGTGAAACTAAAAGCCTGGGTGAATCAAAACCAAGATTTGCCGATGAATCAATTGAAAAATCTAAAATTTGGAAAATCACTGAGATCTATGAATCAAGTCATTGCCGATCTCTGAAGCTTCCCGACACCTTAAGGACAAGCAAGGTGAAACTGATTTTCTCTCGGCTTATTTTCTTTGGTATAGTTGCTTTTCTAACTGGCTTACCTGTTGCATGTGTATTTTTGCATTGTGACCGAGATCTTGTTCTTATGGAAGCTGTCTTTTCCTTATTATGCAAGGGTTTCTTGTTTTTAGAATTGTGCTGAGTTTTTTGAATTACTGAGCTATAATATCTCTGGCTTGCATTCCTGTTGCAGATTTGTAGATTAATGTACACTAACTCTGGTGTTGCAATATTGGCATTGGCATCTGATGCGAGTCACCTCCTTTGGAAATGGCATAGAAATGATCGGAACCCAAGTGGAAAGGTGTAAAAATTTGTGACTATGTTTTTTGATTGAACTATTTTAAGCCATTCTTTATTTTATTTTTGGTGGAAAAGGCTACAGCCAATGTCCCCCCTCAATTATGGCAACCACCTAGTGGAATACTTATGACCAACAACATTGCTGACTCAAATCCTGAAGATGCTGTCCATTGTTTTGGCTTGTCCAAGAATGACTCATATGTCATGTCAGCTTCTGGAGGAAAAATCTCTCTCTTTAACATGATGACATTTAAGGTAACTCCATGTGCATGAAAGAAAGTTTATTCTGAGGACAAAGCATGAAGGTTATGAATCTGAGCTATCTTTTATCATGGCAGACAATGACAACATTCATGTCTCCACCACCGGCTGCAACATTTCTGGCATTTCATCCTCAAGATAATAACATCATTGCTATAGGCATGGATGATTCTACCATTCGAATTTACAATGTCCGTGTTGATGAGGTAAAACTATCAACTTCTTCAAACTGCAATCTTCCTGTCTCTTTAAGTTATTGCATATTATTTAAAATAACGTGATGGAGTTTGTTACTGTGGAGTTTTTAGGTTAAAAGCACCCTTAAAGGGCACTCCAAAAGAATCACTGGCCTTGCCTTTTCTCATATTCTTAATGTTTTGATATCTTCGGGAGCAGATGCGCAGGTATCTCTGTTCATTTTAAATTGATGATCAATGTTTTTTTCTTTTCTTCTTTTTTTTTTTTTAAAAAAAATTGACATATAGTTAATAGTTCTTTGAATTGTTCTCTGAACCAACCTGTTCAGCATCATTCTTAGAAATTTGTATTTAGGTGTTGGAATGTTTGCTGTAATTTATTTGAAGCGGGTAGTTTATGTTGTCAGCTTAGATCTCGTTAATAAATGCTTCCCGGTTATGCTTTGGCTTGTATAAAAGTTGACATTTTGAAGGAGTACCTGATGTTTTCTGTTTGTTTTACGTTTGGTACAGATATGCGCTTGGGGAGCAGATGGATGGGATAAACAGAAAAGCAGACTTTTACAGGTACCTGCTGGCCGTATTCTGAGTGCACTTTCTGAAACACGTGTGCAGTTCCACCAAGATCAGAAACAACTCTTGGTTGCACATGAGTTTCAGATAGCCATATATGAAGCTTCAAAACTTGAACCCGCAAAGCAGGTATTGTGGTTAGAAAAAGGTATTTTCAAATATTGAGGCATTTTTTCTGCCATTTAATTACAATATAAATTTGATTGCAGTGGGTGCCCCGCGAATCTTCTGCTCCTATATCCCATGCTACATTTTCTTGTGACAGCCAGCTGGTGTATGCGAGCTTACTAGATGCAACCATTTGTGTGTTTAATTCTGTTAATCTCAAACTGCGATGCCGCATCAGCCCTGCTGCATATCTCCCTCCTAATGTGAGGTAAAATCTTGTTACCCGATAATCAATTTGCTGTAAAGTGTTCATTCTTGAGAGGTAATATTGTTCTATCTGTATTACTGTTAGCTGAATAAGTGACCTCCATAAAAACAAGAAACTCCCAAGAATTTACTTTGTTTCTTCATCGTCTCATCATGCTAAATAAAATTGACAAGTAATAATTTCATACATTGAGTAAATTCCCATCTTTTGCAGCTCGAATGTGTATCCGCTAGTGATTGCTGCACATCCTAACGAGCCAAACCAATTTGCTATTGGCTTAACTGATGGTGGAGTCCATGTATTGGAACCTTTAGAGTCTGAAGGTAAATGGGGGCTTTCTCCACCTGCTGAGAATGGATCATCGAGCAGCATGTCCACAGCTCTTGCTGCTGGAGGCTCAGTTTCAGACCAGCAGCCGAGATAATAATTGTAAGGTGCAATGGACGTAGGACGAAATAATTTTAGCTGTTTCATCCACCCATTGCTACCATGAATCAGCTTGTTGCTGTTGCACAAAATTTTTTTTTAATCCTCTGTCCTTAAAACATGCACAGTTAGATAGGGATATTCTCGTTGTATCGGTGCTCTGATTTGTGAAGGTAGGGGTAATGGAGCACGTCATTTATTTCTTTAGAAAGATTGTACGGAGGTGTAAAGAATGGCATTTACATTTACTTAACAAATTTAAGGTATTGATTAATGTTTTGTTGCTTGCTTGCATTTTCTAGTTTATGTGAAGGATTAGAATGTATTTGATTGATCGTAACTAGTATGGCCTACCAACCTTTACTTTTGAGATATACATACATCTATACATATATATCATACATACATACATACATATATATATATATATATATATATCTATA
>JAVDBV010022512.1:0-24508 GCA_032619315.1 Piper longum
CGAACCGACGGCTGAACCGATCGGCTAGCGACTATAAAACCTGTGACTCGAATCACGGGTTTTACAGGAGGTGTTCGGCCACTGGCTGGCCAGAAATCGGCTCGAAAGGTGTGGTGTTGCCGCCGGGTGCAGCGACGTTGCCGGCGGCAATCGCGGCCGTGGTGGTCATCGTGGGTTGTCTCAAAATGTAGATCTTGGTGAGAGGAAGGTGCGTGGGTGGTCGGATCGGCCGATGGTGGCTCGTCGGTGCCGGAAAATAACCCAAACGGGTGGCGGTGGTGGCGAAAACTGACTCCAAAACCTCCCTCACCGGCGGTGACTGCGGCGGCGCCGGTGGTCATGAGACGTACGACTGGAAAGCCGGCCACGAGGCGGTCATGGGGGTGGCAGTGTGGTGGCTAGGGGTGAGGCGGAGACTCGATGGCGGCGACGTAACAGTGAAAATTTCAAAATCATGGAAAACCCTGGAAATCAATGGATGAAGATAAAGATGAGTGGATGGCTCCGATCTTGCCACGTGGCATGATCTAAAAGCCTGACAACTCATGGCCTAGTGTGGCCCACCTATGGGTACACGCACTATAGATATGGCGGCAAGTTCGGATAGAGACCGTCCGAACTTGAAACCGACTTGAGTCCTAAAATTTACTCTATAGGAGGGTATCGAGGTAAGAAGGCTAAATGGGCCTCGAACATTGAACTCAATCAAACTGGGCCCACAGGGGCATAAATCGAGTGATCTAAAATTCCTATGATGCATGCAAATGATGTACCTATAAAATCCCAAACGGATACTAAACGCCGCAACGGCCTAAATCTAGGCCTAAAATCCTGTCTAACATATACAAACAAATCTGTATATCTTGGTATACACTGAAAATTCGTAATCTTATTATCTGCATGTCAGGCATACTCAACCAGTATAACATGCTCATACAGCCATCGGGGCCCATACTCATAATCTAAAACTAGTTTGGCTCGATCTTGCTCGTACCAACTCGATATTGACCCAAATAGGGCAAAACACAAATCGGGTAAAACCCTAACCCAAAAATAGGGTTTTACAAAGGGGAAGAAGATGAGAAGCAGACGGCTAGGGTGGAGAAACACCCATCACGATGAATTTAATCGGATAGAGGCACTATCCAACTCCTCCAAAATCTCCCGTCGTGACTAAAATAAAAAAATTCCAACGTTCTATCTTTTCCAGACCGAATCAAAGATTTTTAAACAGCATAATTAATTAATTTTTTTTTATCTTTACACCTACTACCCAAATTTTGTTTGTCACCTGTTTCCTACCCATCCTGGCTACTGGCACATAGCATGCCATTGATCACCTGGTGCACCCAACGCACCTGTGTATGCCACTAGTCTAGTCCAGCATTTTTTTTGTTTGAACCAATTCAAAGTGGTCTGATTTTGTCTATTAGCACCACAAAAATAATTTAAAGATTTTTTAGACCTCGGACCAAGAAAAAACTTGTTACCTCACCCTTTTTGGACTCTTTGAACGTAGTGGTGGAATTATTGATAAGATTTGAAGGTAAGTATGGGGCGAACGAGAGCATTAGAGTCAAAGTTATTAAAGGAAAATCAAATTAAAGGTACCAAAATTTACTATTTTGTATAAAATATAAAATTAAAAGGAAAATAGTGAATTCGTAGTTATCAGATAGTGTGCACTGACTTAGGGATTTGAGTTGAACCTTAATGAACCAGGTAAAAATTTCCTCGCTTGCAACACCCACTCATCTAATTCAAAGTGAAGCGTGATTAACGGTAGCTGGAATCCCATGCCACGCCAAAACATTATATATAATCATTTTTTTGTTATAAATACTAAATTTTGTTCCAAAAAGAAAAAAACCTTTTTCATATAATTATCCTCTCCATGTTTCTTAGCTTGTCTCATGTTGATTAGCATAAAAATTAAAATTATTTTTCTTGATAAAATTTTAATAAATATTGCATTAACATGAAAATTTCAAAATCTAAGGCTAATGTGCTTTAGATTTAATAATTTTCAACAATAATTTAGTAATGAAGTTTAAAAATATCAATAATATCATTACTTTATAATTTTTATCGGTTGCTTGGTTGGTCATTCTGTTAGTCGGTTATATTTGGTCGATCATATTTGATTAGGGGTTGGTTTTGGTAGAATGGATGTTGGACAAGTTATTACCCTCGTTTGTCCAAAATTTGGTCGGATAAAACTTTTCCGACCAAGCCATTGTTCGAATTGTCCATCGGATACGACCAGTGTCCGTGGACAATCTGAAATAAAAAAACTTTACCTACGGAGCAATGTACGCACCTCATCTCCCCTCTCTGTCGCCGCCTGCGTACCTCCTATGTCGCCTTACGCCCCTTCCATTGCCACCTGCGTACCCCCTTGCCGATCAATCAAAGACACCATTGCCGCATCTCCTCAGAACAAGGTCTCGTCTTTTTACTTGATGTTTCATGATTGTGATCTCTCTCTTTTATTTTGCTTATTAATCAGCATTTTTCTTTCGGAATCAGACGTTTCTGGATCTGCGGAATTGGTCTATCGCTGTTCTAAATCAATCAATGTGGGTTACCATTTCAAAAATCTTGTTCTAGTGTAAAAATCACATGTCACTGTTGGGGGGGGGGGGAATTATTGTAGTAATTTGATTGTAGGATCATGGGCATATTCTTGTTCTTGAAGATTATGTCGTATCCATGAATTTATTGGGTGGTGAGATTTATATGAGGTGGATCATTGGTTATAACTTGCAAATCTCTCAAATTTACGATTGGATAAGTTAATGGACTAGACGGTAGTGCGGGACTCGGTAAATTTATTTTTTTATTAATCTAAAGCTTTGCCTCTAAAATCCATACTCAGAAGAGTATTTGTACCGTAAAAAAGCACATGTCAAGGACATTACTTTCCTTATATAAATTCTTATAAATTCGGATTTTCAGTGACTAATATCATTCTCCTTCAACAACTAAACTAACAACGATGATATTTTTTAAACAATGCATAGAAACTAACTACATTTTCAACTAGACTCTTACCTAGTCAATGTATTTGCGACTATAGTCTTCTAGCATTTTCTTCCCCCCTGTTTTCTAAGTGTTGCTTCTTTAATTTGCTTTGCCATGAGTAGATATGATAAGATTTCATTTGGTTGTTTACTTTTCTCCTCGTGAATTCTAATGTAGTTGGCAAGAAAAAAGCTGCCAGAATTGAAGGCGAAAATGATTGAATACACACTAGAGCATGCTGAAGACATTGGTGAAGGCCTCCATGTTCTTCCTGGAGTTGTTTCTCTCCTTGATGCTCTATCATCAAAGGACATCGCCACTGATGCTCTATCATCAAAGGACATCGCTACTGGCCTCGTATGTTTTGCATTCTTCCTGTCTGTTTAAATGCAGGACTTCAATATATGCTTGGTCATTTCATATTGGCTGTTAGTTAACAACATAAATTATTCAATTATGTTTGCAACTGAAGGAAATGAGGTAAAAAAAACACTTATATAAGAGAAGGCAAGATTACAGTACTTTAATCTGTGATTACTGTTGCTTGGTACCCAACTATATCCTTCATTTTCTCAGTTTCTTCAAATGGCAATCTTACATACCATGGTTGGCTGACTGATTTATTAGCGTATTCTGGATGTTGTCAGCATTTGAACAATGCGCATATTATCTTGTTAATTTTTTCATTTGAACAATGTTGAAAATGGTTGTTGATTCTGTTGGAATTGGTAGATCTGCTCAATTTTTTTTAATTAAAAAAAATTATTTAATATAAAATTTTGAATTAATGTCGGGCAGATGTTTATAGAGACAAAGGATGAAGGTTGGAGCCGGTGAAGGCGAACAATGGTCAACATGTTTATCTTATTGTATTTATTTAGCCAAATTGGCTGGCTTGAAACGGGCAAAGGAAGAGGCAGAAAAGGAGATTGCCTAATATAGAGCCCAAGTGGACGCGCAGTTTCAAAAGAAGGTTGTAGAGGTAGCATGATCTTTATTGGTTTACTATTGTTGGGTGTTTTATTACCTATCAGTTGTTTGACTGTTCTTTTCCCACACGACATAGAAGTGGAGACTTAGGTGCAAACTTGAAGCTTCTCGAGCAGGAAATCGAGGAAAAAATTCGCAAGTTTAAATCTCAAGCATCTACCACATCCAACGACGTTGTTCAAATCATGGTTGCATAAATCGGAATCGGAATCGGTTTTTCAGGGAGTCAGAATCGGAATCGGAATTGGTTTTTCATAGAGTCAGAATCGGAATCGGAATCGGGCAGAATCGGCCAAGAATCGGTTTTTTTGAATCGGTCAAGACTCGGTCGGAATCAGAATCGGAATCGGAATCGGAAACGGAATAGGTTCGAACCTAAAAAAATATAAAAATTTGATAATTCATGACAGAAATAGTTAAAATACATAATTATATAATTTATAAACATAAATACATAATTTTAGGTATTTATGATATTTTTTATATATTTTTTTGAATTTTTTTAATTATTTTAAATTAATTAATTTTTTTACTCGAGTCGTACACAAGTCAAGTTTTAATTATAAAAAATACCACCGCTTTCCCTCTGCCTTTCTCTCCCTCGCCGCCGCCGCCTCGCCTCGCCTCGCACCCGTCGAGCCCCGCCTCCCCCCGCTGATAGCTCCTCGCCTTGCACCCGCCGCGCCCCACCCCCCCTTCCCCATGCGCCCCCAGCCCCTGAGGTAGGAGGGCAGAAGCGGGGTCGGCGTTGGACGGGCAAAGTCGGCGGCGGTCGGGGGAGGTCGGGGACGGTCGCGAGGTAGGAGGGCAGAAGTGAGATCGACAGTGGATGGGCGACGTCGGCGGCCAGAAGCGAGGGGGGAGGTAAGGGAGGAGGCAGGGTCGGCGGTGGACGGGCGAGGTCGGCGGCGGTCGGGCGAGGTCGAAGGGCGGAGTCGAGGTTGGCGGCGGCAGCGACGGAGGTGGCGGCGTCGGTGAGGTTAGGGTTTTAAAATAGAAATTCCAATTTTATCCATGTCAAATTAATTTATTTAATATCTAAACGAGGATAATTTAGTAATTTTATTATAAAAATCAATTTTTCTCGATTTAACCCGATTCCGAACCGGTTTAGAATCGGTCGAAATCGGGACGAATCGGCCGATTCCAAACCCGATTGACCAGCGATCGATTCGAAGCTAAAATTGGCTCGGATCATTCCCGAGTCGATTTAAATTGGCCGATTCTGAGTGGAATTGGCCGATTCTCACAACTATGATTCAAATGCTTCTAAAGCATGTTACTACTTTTGTGGGACTTTCTTTGAATGGCATTTGTATTAATTGTTGTAGTTGAAACTTGAAGACATGGATGAGGTGTGGTCATTTGTTTTATACTATGGAATACCGTCGACTCTTGCAATTATTCAAAATAAGTGGTCTCACGACCATTTTAATTTTATCTTTGGTATTTTTTGTCTTAATTAGTGAAAACATTGCAAAGTATGTCAACCATGACAACGTTGATGTTTATTGATGGTTATGCTTTCTTCCCAACTATTTTAAGCACAAAATTGAAAGATGTTTTTTCTTATTTATTAATATAATATTAATTTTACAAATATTATAGGTATAAAATATAAAATATTAGACGTTTTATCGTTATTCGATTGGATAAAAAAATATTTATATTTAATTTATTTTTATTTAATCAAATTTAATTGAATATATTTCAGATTTTGGTTGAACTCGATAATTCCTCTGCATTTGATCACAAGGTTGTATTCGATCACAAACGTTTGGGACTTGTCCCATCCCGGGTGCTCTTGCGTGACGCTTCTCCACTAAAATAATATCACTGGCTACGCCCGCGGTGGCAGACCGTGGTCCTCTCTCTTCTTCTTCTTTCCCCACCTCCACCCCAACGCATGCCATAGCCCGGCGAGAACCGGAGCGAGACCAACGGCAGGCTGCGGCCATGGCCGTCTGCGCATACTCCACCGTCTTTCTCACCTCTGACGCCTCCCTCCTCCCCTCCACTTCCTCGGCTCCTTTCCCCGGCCCCCGCCGCCGAAAGCCGGCGCCTTTCCGGGCCTCCGCCGTCGACAGTGGCGGCGCCGCGCAGTTCTCGTCGAGCAGCTCGCTTTCCGACTTTTTGAGGTTCCGGCGAAGAAGCGGCGTCGTCAGGGGTGGTGATGCGGAGCTACAGACGGCGGTGGTGGGTTACCGGAAAAGGTTCCCTTGGTCTCTGCTTCGACCCTTCCTGCAGGTGGGTTGTATGATTGCCTGCTTGAATTGGCTGTTGTTTTCGGGCTAATTGGTTTGGTTTCTGTTTTCTTTACAGGTTGATTTGGTGTCGACGATTCATATTGCAGATAAGGAGTATGTGGCCTTGGTTTTGGCCTTTTCATTGTTTTTTTTTTCTTCTGTGATGCTTTTTATTAATAAACCTGTATGAGATTAGGATGTAATTTGTTTCATTTGAAATTATCTAGCTGAATGTCGAATTGAGCTTAATCGAGCTTTGAACCTGCATTTTGGAAATTTAGCATGCTAGAATTGTTGATATTTTGATTTGCATCACTGCGTGTTTTAGCATGTTACAATTTTTGTTATTGCGGGTTGTTTCAATTGAAAATTTTCATAATTGAATGTCTCTCAACGTTTTTATTTAATTTTGGAAAGGGCAAAATAGTAGTCAAATTTCTGGTCCTGTTGATTTGGTTAAAATTTATCAGAGATCATTTAGAAAAATTATCTTAGATTTTGGCCTTTCATTTTTTTTTCCTGTGTAATTGTTTGTCAGCATTCCTGCTTGAAATTTATTGTGTAACAATTTTGTTATTTTGGATTGTTAAAATTGAAATTTCACTATTATGGATTATCAACATGATCTGTACTAATATTATCTATGATCCTAATTGATTTGGTCAACTCTTTGTCAGGATAGTTTTCGTATTTAGTGCTTTATTTTTTTTCTTGCTTGTTGTACAACTTTGTAGATTTGTGGACATAGTATAGTATATACACTAAGAACGGGAGAAATATTTCTGCATTTACACATTTTGATGTCCCCCATAATTTTTATATTCCACTCGAAAAATGAGGGATACCGGATTGGATTAGTAATTGGTCTGTTAATTTTCTTCAATTTTTTCAGGTAATAACAAAAGAAAAGATTTTTGAGTCATGATTGTGATTCTCTGAATTTGTGTTGAAGTTTTCTGCTGCTATTTTTTATAATTTTATCCTTACCAGTAGATTTTGAACATCTTTACCAGGTGTTCATTGTTGTTGTCTGAATTAGTGTCATGGCTAATCTTTCGATGTTCTGTAGAATGAGATTATCTCAAATATTGAATTAACTAGATTCAAGAAAGAGCTGAATGCATGAATTGCTGCATGAGATGCCATGATGCTCCTTTCATTTTTTTAATTTTCTGTAAATGTGTGAACCAAAAAAGATTTCTTGACTAGAATTAGAATTCAGGTATTTCTTAAAACTACAAGAATACCTTGAGAACTATGACTGTGTCCTCTATGAGATGGTGGCGAGCAGGGAGAGCTTAGAGAATAGAAGAAGTCAATCTTCTGTGAAGAAACTCAAAGGTTCACGCTCTCGTGGCTTTAACATCATTGGCTTTATTCAGAGGCAGATGGCACGTGCTCTTAGATTGGACTTCCAATTAGATTGTCTTGATTATGAAGGTGACAATTGGTACCATGCTGATCTAGATTTTGAGACTTTCAAAACTCTTCAGGTACTTTCCTTCATCTAGTTTCTTTTTCCTTTCCATGTGGTTTGTATCCATAATAATATAGTAAAAGAGATAAAAGAAAGATGAAATGCTTAGCCTTTATTTTGTTATATAGCATCATACATTCTTCTAATACATTACTTTTATGATCTAGTTGTGACTTGTTAGAACTAAGTTGCCCCTAAGCTGTAAAAGCTAACAATTTGTTCAGGAAAACCAACATGATGAGTTGTGTTAGTATTTAGAAGTTATTATTGAATTTGAAAAATGATGTTGTAGATATTATGAATATTTATTGTTGTATTGGCAATAGTTTTGTTGGTAAGATATGGTTGTTATCTACTTCGTTATGTTTTTATGCTTGTCCTCATCTTACATCGCAATCTCTGTTATTCAGTTACGGCTGCCAACCATAGAATAATCAAGTTAATTCTTTCTGTAAAAAATGTTGAAGGAAACAACGGAGGTCAATGATCTAATTTATTGAGAAAGTGGCTCATTATATTTGAATTTGAAAGTAGAAATTGATAACCTAGCTTATAGAAAGTTCCTTAATGACAACAAAGATTGTGTTTAATTAGTAAATAAAAAGGCAGAACTCATTTACAAAGTCTTCTTGAGTTTAAATTTGTGTTTGTTATTAATTTGTTAGGAAGTTCCTTTAATTAAGTTGATAAGTTTCCAAATGGTTTACTTTAAATAAAGAAAGTAAATGGTAGTCAATTAAATCATCAGCTTCCATTGTCTTAAACTTATATTTATTAGCACAAAGAAAAACTTAATCATTCTTTTTATAAGTGACCGCAAGTAATAAAATAGAGCTTACTATACAATATGAGGATAAGCATAAAATCCTGACAGGATAATAACAAACAAGATGACAATTATGTCTGGCCAACAAAACCATTATAAGGAGAACAATAAATTGCCTCAATATTTGCAACAATAGCATATGATTCATATCCCAAAATATCTGCAAGCAAAATGAACTGTTGAACCACATAGTTCTTAATATATTTGTCCAAAGTGCAGAGAGCTGTTTTGAAGTTTCTCTTCATCCCTCATAGTTTAAGTTTTCTACAAGTTTCTAGACATCTTAGTTATCTTTGTGTTTTTGTAGTCAAATTTACAAGGAGACCATTATGCAAAAACAAGGAATTGATTGCTTTTTACTTTTTCTGTTTTAAGAGTGAAAGA
Organism: Piper longum; assembly: GCA_032619315.1. NCBI lineage: Eukaryota > Viridiplantae > Streptophyta > Magnoliopsida > Piperales > Piperaceae > Piper > Piper longum. The sequence goes on from JAVDBV010022512.1 coordinate 8,948, forward strand.
GGTGAGAGTTTTTTCTCCTTTGCAAGAGACATGACCCTGAAATCAACAAAAGCTATGGTGCAAGCAGCTCCTATTCCAGAAGATCTTGGGCCTTGGAGATCGAAGCTTCTGTGGGCTTCCAGGGTTTTACCAATGCCACTTGTAGGCCTCCTCATAATTGGTAGCGTCTGTGCTCAAGCAGAAAGTCAGGCATCTGAATATCCTGAACTTGAGGCATTATCCAGACTTGATTTTGGTGGTGCTATGAAAGTTTACTTAGCTAGACGGCTGACCTCTGAGTAAGCCATATGTCAACTCAAGTTAGAGAATTTCCGCTAATTATTGTTATGAGAGTTTGTGCGAAATAACAAGCCCTTGCTGACAAGCTTTGTTGCTGAAGGTTTACTCAGGCTACATCTTCAATTGAAGAGAATTCAGTGATAATTGGAGAAAGGAACAGAGTTGCTGTGGAGTCATTAAGATCAGCTATGGACGATGGACACAATAAAATTGCAGTACTCTATGGAGGTGGACACATGCCAGATTTAGGCAGACGACTGCGAGAAGAGCTTGAACTGTATCCTTCACACGTCCAGTGGATAACTGCTTGGTCCATAAAGCGTCAACAACTCAAGAGCCACACGCTTCCTTTCCTTGAAACTTTGGCCGATTTGTCTGGCTGGCCTCTCAACCGGTATCAGACATTGGCTTTACTGATTTTTTCTGCTGTTCTTGCAGTTGATCTTTGGTTCTGGGAGCTATTCTTTGGGACTGTTGTCAACTGGGCATCCGGTGCTGCTTTCGAGATCAGCCATTTTGTAGATAATGTCAAGTTCCATTGATATCTATTATTTTCATTGGGGAAGAACATTACACATATACGCGGGGCTTTGTAAGTTTACATTTTTTTTATTGCCTGTAACTTCTTAAAACAGGAATAGTTCGAGACTGCCGCCGTGACATCTCTCCTTACTTAGGTGGCCTGGTTGGTTCCCTTGTGAAAATGCAAGTCCCTTTTGAACCAAAGGCTTATGGTCTATAGTTTAGCTTAAATGCAATTCTGAAATTTGCTCATTGATACTGAAATTTGTTTGTGTGGCATAAGCATTAATCATAAGCTTATACAGCAAATGCAGACAAGAGAAAATTTCCCTCCAGGTGAGAATATTATTTTGCCAGACACTTGGTTTATGAAAAAAAAAAAGTAAAGATGTTTATTAACTGGAAATTATTCAAAATATCTTTCTAAAATATTTTCCTAGTCCTATGTTGGTGATTTGTTTGGTTGGGGCTGTTTTGTAATGTACAGGCCTATACTTGCATCTAATTTATAGAAAATTATTTTGTTTTGGTGGAACAAGAAGAATCTATGGTTAGGGTGTAAATAAGTTAAGCCTGTTCGCATTTTTTTTGCGTTTGGTTTGACTCGTGTTCGTTAATTTTGTACGTGAAAAAAATACTGGGATTGAAATGAATAAGCTCGTTGAATAATGAATAGAGCTTGAGTAAAAGAATGTTCGGCTTAGTTCGATTCGAAATTCAAATTTGATGTGTTTAAATTTAAAAAAAATGTTCGATTCGGTTTAATTCGTAAATACTATTAAGGTCACATTGAACTTATATCGTGTTAAAAAAAATTTAATTTTATATAAATCGAACACGTAAATATTTGTTAGGTTAAAGTTCGACTTAAATTTTAAATTAAGTTTAAATATTATAAATTTTGAATAAATTTGGTTCGATTTGTTTATATTAAAATTTGACTCATTTATATAAGTCAAAACACTCGTACCTATGGCCATCAACCGTTACAACGTGAACCTGGTTGGTTGATGTCATTGACACAGAACACGACTAGCCGGCTCTTTTTTCCGGACCGCCGGATTGGGTCACCTCAATTAGTGGTATTAATGTCATTTACTATTCAGCTTCTTCGTTGAGCCGGTTCAATTATCCGGTAAAAAAACATAGCAATCGGCAAGTCAGACCTATTCAGTGAAACTGGGCTTTGTTGTCTAACTTTTTTTTCTGATAAAAAAAAACTCATTTTTTCTTCATTTTTGCAAATTTTGATCAATGTTCTTGATTGCCTCTTCTACACCGATTGATCCCATTATTTTGTTTGAGCTCGGGATTGGTATCACATATAGCCTCTGGGAAGCTTTATCCTGAGAATTTTTATCTGTATTTGCATTGTGGGTTTCACTTACTTTCTCACTTGCATGGAGGCAGCAGTGGTGGTTTGATGGGTAGGTACGACGTAGAACGTCTGAAGGGGTTGCTGTGGAGGGGAACTCTCATATGTGCATGCTGCATATTCAATTCTGCAATGGAGTTGAAGCTTGATAGCAGTAACGCTTGTGAGTATCTCAAAAGTTTATGTTGTTTGCCAACCATTCTGGTGTGCATGTTGATGATTTGATGGTCGAGGAGACAGCAAAACTAATTGTACAGTTTCTAGAAAGCGTCCAAGAACAGGTTAATTAAATTATTGTTAAAAGCATGAGCATGGATTGCTTAATTTTTGGCAGAATATTTTTTCTTCTTGGGCATGCACAAGAATTGCTTGATTACTGAATTTTATAAGGATTATTCATTCTACTGGGAAGTTGGATATTATATAAGTAAACGCTCATGGACATTGCAATTGAATAAAGAACTTGTTAGTTAGCTTGATTTAAGAATTCAAGAGCAGCCAATTCTTAATCTGACTTTTTTTTGAGAAGGACAATATTGCTACTCTGCCTTGTTGAATGATTCCACTTCCCGTGTGAAATGCTTATGAACAATTGAATAGATATTCCAATGGCACTGACCTATCAAATGCATGGCCACCCACCACTCTTTTACATCTCTCGAAGATTCTTATTTTGATGGCTTCAATCCTTTATTTGATGAGACATAGGAGATAGATCTTCGAGCTAGCCTTTGAGCTTATGCAGATTATCTTCAAGTTTGAAGTCTCAGTTAATTGATCGCCAGGAAATATGGCTTTGCAGATGGTGGAGTCTGCTCTAAGTGTATTTATTCGATCTATGGTGCAGAGCCCTCGTTGTCTTGGAGAAGGGACACAGTTTTCCATTCCAGGATGAAGAAGACCTCTTCATTGATGCCGAAATAATAATTAAAAAGGAGCATAGTGTGAGTACTTGGATGGATGATCTCAATGAGTTAGCTTATGACATGGATGAAATCATTGATGAGACCGACATACACTGGAAGGAGATTGAACATGCTACTAGAAGTCGAGCTGCTGATAATACGAGTCAGGTACATAACAAGTTCTCCAATATCATGTACACATCTAATGCTCTCATTACCAAGATGAAGAAAGTTTTGGAAAGGCTATATGAGCTCGAGAAAGTAGCAAATGTTACACTCAAGTTAGGAAGAGGCATAAGATGTGAGAATTGGATTCCTTATCACGCCACACTCAGTCTTGAAAGTAGTCCAGTTTTAGATGATTATGAGGTCTATGGTCGGGAGATAGTTAAAGAAGCAATAATAGAGTTGTCAACTGGAGGTGAGAGCAAGAAGAGTTATAGTGTGATTCCGATCGTGGGAATGGGAGGAATAGGGAAGACAACCCTTGCTCAATTTACCTTTGAAGACGAAAGAATTAAAAGTTTTTTTGATGTGCGCAGTTGGGTTTGTGTGTCTAATGCTTTTGATATTGTCAAAGTGACGAAAGAGCTTGTAGAATGAGCAACAAATGATGGTGACAATCTACTACGTGCATCAAGAGTAAACCGCAACATGCAGTCACTAGGAGTACTACAGACCACCCTTAAGAGACTTAGTTTGTGAGAAAAGGTTTTTGTTTGTGTTGGATGATGTCTGGACTGCAAAAGGGTGGGACTAGCTAAAATCTCCATTGAATTATTGCGCAAAATGCAGCAAAATCCTTGTTACTTCTCGTTCAAAAGATTTAACAAGTGCCATTAGTAATTATGTTCCATATGAGTTGCGAATTATATACAATGAGCACTGCTGGGCTTTGTTTAAATACATAGCTTTTGGAGAGCTTGGTAGAGACATAGATGAAGACCTAGAACAAACAGGAAAAGAAATAATGAAAAGTTGTAGAGGTGCTCGTCTTGCAGTTAGAGTAATTGGAGGAGCTTCATTGCAAGGGGCTGCAAAGGATAAGTAGAAGGCTGCATTGGAAAGTGAACTTTGGCATTTGGAAAATGATGATGATGAAATATTTCCTGCCTTGAAGCTTAGTTAACTACTACCTACCTTCTCCTTTAAAACGCTGCTTCAATATTTTTCATTATTCCCTGAAGATGTTTTTGGGAAAGATGATCTTGTTTGCATGTGGATTGCAGAAATTTTCGTAGAAGCCAAAAAGGGTCAGTAGCTAGAGGAAGTTGTGTTTCAATACTACAGTCAATTAAAAGGGAGGTCATTAGTTCAAGAAAATCAAAGAATGCACGACCTTACACAAAGCCTAGCATGTATCATATCCAGGAAATTTTTTTACCGAGTGAAAAATAGGCACAGTAATTCATGCAAATTACTAAGCAGCTATATACACGTTTCCTTGGATGGAGATTACTTGTTTGAGGCACCTAAGCTTGAGGTGCGTGCTAGAGAGGAAAGCCTGCGCACAATGTCCCTCCTCAGATGTTTTGCAGGTGGTCCAGTTGAGCTTCCCTTGCGGAAATCATTACGAGTATTGAATATGTTTGGCCTTGGACTATCAAAGCTACCCAGATATATTGGTGACATGAAGTACATTCGGTATCTCAAGATTGGGGAGTTTCGCATATGCCAATGCCATCTCGAGGAATCAAACATGCAATCGCATCAATTTGCAAGTATTAGATCTCAGAAAATGTTATAACCTCAAAAGCATGCCAGAAAATATGGGTAACCTTCTACACCTCAGATACTTAAACCTCTCTCTAAATATTTAGGCTGCCGGACTCAGTATGCAATCTTTACAACTTGCAGGTGTTAGACCTTACTGAGTGTGATTCTTTCGGATATTTGCCGGAAAAGATTGGAAATCTTTCCAATCTGAAAAAGCAGCTCTGTGTCAAGTATTCCAAATTTCCCATGTCCATTTTCAAGGTCACTGGCCTTCGAGTGCTTGAAACTCCTTCGCAGAATAACCACCATTAGTTGAAAAGCTGACCATACTGGAACAGCTGCAATCATACCCTGTAGAAAAAACCAGCAACCCCACAAAAGATAAGCAAGCGCTAAAACACTAACGTGCAAACTAATTACCTGATGACATTTTTTCATGCACGTCTCGACCTCGGCAGAATAGGCTTCGAGGTCCTTGTCGGCAGGTTTCAGTCGATGGCCGGTCTTCCAACCAGGAGACCCGTAGGATGTCGAGCATGCAGAACCGCTCCTGCCCATTATAGATGAAGAAGAAGTGGCCGCTCCTGCTGCACCACCTTCCCCACGCACCCAACATCGCTAAATCCAACAGCAACGAAACCTGAATGGCCGACGGAGGATGGCTTAGGCTCGATTACACCTTCCATAAGTCATATAAAGGCTGATAATAAAACTCACAACAAAGAACGATGTGAAGATGGCAAACGAAGCCGGGATGCACGGCCATGCCAGGGAAATAACAACAAAAGATAAAGGCGTACTTTTCACTCTTTCACAATCAATGGTTGCCAACGAACAACACCGAGCATGTTCGGGCTGACAAATCTCCCAACGAAGAAACATCCAAATCTAGGGCTCCTAATGTTGGCGCACAACGTGCACGACAGTGACAAAAGGCAACAGCGCACTGTAGTGAGCAGACAACGGACGGCGACAGTAGGCGGACGTTGCGGACAGTGGTGAGTGGACGGCGACGGAGCACAGCGACAATAAAGACAAATAAATAGGGATATAAATGGCCTAATGGATTTACCCTTTCACGATGAATCTTAACGTTTACGAAGGGCATCCCACCCCTTTCACCACCCCTATAGCCTTAGCACCGGCAACGGGAAAAGAAAAGAGAAGCGATAAAAAGGGAAAGCGGCGCGACGGGATGGCGATGTCTGTGGCGCCAAGCAAGAAGAATAAGGGAGCCTGGGGGAAGAAGCGGTGCAACAGGTCTGGATGTTCGAGACGATCGCGTTTGGGGCGGCGGCCAGGACGAAAAAAAAAGAGCCGAAGAATAAAAAAAACATTTAAAGCGTCGCACCGTTTAAAAATATGAACTCAAACTATGCAACAAAATTAACCACCCAAGAGGTGCAACAAAAAATATAAACCAATGCGTACCAAAAAGTGAACACGAATAGGTTTGATATCATATTTAATATATTGTAATTGATCTCGATAGTCTATGCAAATGCACAATTAACCATTTTTTTTTATCCAGGACGGTGTTAGCTATCCACAGTTGTTATTTGACCTCGCAAATGAACTCTCTTTTAGCGTTTTAATTTATTCAGAGATGAGAGTCTCTATGATACGTCTAAACTCTCTTTTAGCTTATTTAATAGTGGAGAATCTATGATAAGACTAAACTTTCTTTTAGCTTATTTATCAAGGGAGAATCTGGGTTTAACAATATGAACACAAACTATGCAACAAAATTAACCACCCAAGAGGTGCAACAAAAAATATAAACCAATGCGTACCAAAAAGTGAACACGAATAGATTTGGTATCATATTTAATATATTGTAATTGATCAAAGTCTATCCAAATGCACAATTAACCATTTTTTTTATCCAGGACAAGTGGTTATTTGACTGCACAAGTGAACTCTCTTTTAATTTTATAATTTCTAAGTAGATAAGAGTCTCCATGACACGACTAAACTTTCTTTTAGCTTATTTAATAGGGGAGAATCTATGATAGGGCTAAACTTTCTTTTAGCTTATTTAACAAGGGATTCGATGATAATTCAGAGATTTCATCATTGGATTGTCCAAGACAATCTTTATAGGATTTAAGTAGATTTATCAACTCACATCACTTTATACTATTATGGTCAGTATTAAAAAAACAGGACATTGATGACCACCTATAGTACCAAGATCGATTTCAAGATATTGTTTAACGACCAAATATACTCCCTTTTCAAAGTGGGGTGGAGCGAGTTGCATATCAACGATATCAGCTTCAAGTTGGGATGAGGAGATAGCCCCCATGAAAAAGTGATATGGCTCAAAGGGGGTTCTTCTTAAAAGCGACATTGTAAGGTAAGGACTTTAGATGGGGTGTTTATACAAGGCTTGAGTGTGAGAGGTCTTTCTCTTCGCTCTAAGGTAAGAGCCTTAGATGGAGCTTGAGAATGACTTCCAAGTGTGAATGGTTTTTTCAGTTGTGCTAAAGTAATCACCTTCCTTTCAGTGGGTACTGAGGGCTAAGGAATTTGTGCATTTTCCATTATAGCATCTTAATGAACAATTTTGGCTTTCTCAACCTCATTTGTTGCAATAACAATAACTAACGACTTTGTTGGTCTTCCATCATGCAAATTTACTCATAGAGGAGGGAACATACTTACTGCATTAGATAATGAAGGAGGCACAGACACTAGTGGTGATTTATGTGACTTAAAATTTTTTACAGGAGGCATAGGGAGTCAAGTTGTAGTTGGCTAAACACTAATCGAGAGATCAAAAACTACGAGGAAGGAATGAGCCACTTATTTTTTATGAGCCATCTTTAAGACATTTCCGACCATAAAGAATCTTGCCTCTAGAAATACAGCTTCTTTGAGCATGAAAAGATTTTTAAGCCTTTGGACTCGGAATTGGTTATCTTTCATTGGAGCAATTTTGATGCACTGGTGCCAAGAAGAAGGGAAACATTGATGGTCATGAATCCATGAACGTGCTAACAACATGTGAAATATGAGATCAATGGAAAATATAAGCCACACTAAAAAGTCTTACTGATGTGTGAGGAAATCATTCTCATTGAATCACAAGTAGTAGGTGAAATAGATAAGAACATAGTGTTAGGTCATAGGTTGGTCAAAGCATCCGGATCAACCAAGACTTGTTGGACCACATTATTATGAAATTCCACATTTACGTAGAATGGGCGATTGTGATTTGGCTCTGGACGACAAAGAACATCATTGGAGATAGTAATAACACCAATAGGTAAATTGAGTATATCATTTGCTTGAGGCTAGGAGGAATTTGTTCTAGAGCACTGCTCATAATTTACCATGTTTAACACTAGTAATGGACAACTCATATATTTGACATCTGTGATATAGTCTGTAACGGCCCTAATTTGTACACATGATACTTCATAAATCGGGATCATTGCATTTAATCACTTGAACATGCATATTTAATAAATTGAATGAAGAATACATATAAATTGTGAGAAAATATAATTAACTACAAATTGTTTCATTATATCACTATGAATATCCACAACATATGTCCATATATGCAAATAAAATATATCTATCTAAGTACATACTCAGCAAAAAAGGTCCGCTAAACTGTTATACTAATAAGCAAAATAAAGTAAAATCCTAACAAGCTGAATTCTTCCATCCCGTCACTCCATAGCTTCTAATTACTTGTGCACAAAGAAATTTCTCCACTGAGTGTCGATAACAATACTGAGTCGACTACTTACATTGAAGTAAACAAGTAAATTGTGAAAATATAATTAATTTGCGAATGATTAAACAAGGTAAAAACCAAGTAAACCTCGATTAAAGTTGCATATATCTGAACATGAATATAACATAAAATAATTAAATAACATGTAACATGTACTAGCACATAACACGATAACTAGAATAACTTGTAACATAACGTAATACTTGCTTACATGTAACTTGATTAACATAAACATAACGTATTACTAGATAACTGAATAACTTGATTAACTTAACCCTAATAGATTAACTTAATTAGTACATGATCATAAAATAATTATTGAGTTAAATTACCCATGTGACTTATATGTAAGCTGGTAAAATAACTTAACATAATACAACAAATACCTGAGTTCAATACTGAACATGAGTGGTTTGAATAACATGAAAACACATGAAAAACTAAAAACTATCTGTTAGTCTTGACTCTTCTGTGTTGGGTTTGTCTCACATCGGATACGGATGATGTTGGTGATTTGTATATAGGCTAATAGGAAAGCCTTATTCCTTGAGCCAGCTTTTGGAATAAGAGAGGCCCATGAAACCTATTGCAAGTCCCTTTTGGGGGCCCATTAAGCCTAACGGTGGTATCATAGCCAAGTTGACTTTGGTGTTGGCCCATGCTGATTGTGAAAGGCTCCTTTGTGGTTTCGCTTGATGATTTAAGGGGAGTTTGTCAGACGATGATATGTGAGTTCTGTCTGATGAAGGGGAAATTGCCAGACGATGATAATTTTGGGGTGGCCTGATGTGTGAAGGGGAGATTGTTGGGTTTGTCCCACATTGGTCGTGGATGATGTTGGTGGCCTGTATATAAGATAATGAGAAAGCCGTACTCCTTGAGCTAGCTTTTGGATTAAGAGAGACCCGTAAAACGTGTTACAAGTCCTTTTTGGGTGCCCATTGGGCCTAATATTGGGTTACCTCGACTCCTGATAATTTTAGTGCATAAGTACATCCTCTGAGTTACTGCATCTTAACTCGTATTGTGAGATGCAGTGGCCACCATAAAACCCACATGATAACATGAATAATAGCCACTTGTGATCGCTAGCACCGTAACGATAGTAGCCATGGAATGTGAACTTTGGTCCTTGCTTAAAGGAGATGTACTAGAGTCTATGGTGTATTACGTTTATTAATGTAACACCCCTTTTTGGCTCACTCGTGAACCAACCCGAAAATGTTACTAGCGACCAAATAGTTCGGTAATACTTGATTTGGTTAGCTGACTTGGATTTTATCCTCAGTGTCTCGAGATGGTGATGCAACATGCAAAGTATGGATGAGATGTTTGGGTTCAAGCGTTGTCCAACATGCATGCTATGATATGCAAACAAGCATATAAACAAACCAAACAAATGAAAAGTTTTAAAGAAATAAATATTTTTAAAGCAAAACAAACAAAGTTTCCCTTAAAGTGCAATAAGGGTCATTCTGTTAACAACAAGCGGTATATATTTATAACAATGAACCTCAAACATAGTCCAACACAACATTTTCATCACATTTCCACTAATCATTACTTTTCTCATCATGAGTCGAGTCTAAACTTCATTGCTTACCTGTTCATTTTCCATTTTCTATTTTCATTCACATCCAAAATATTTATAGTAATTTTAGAGAATAGCATTTCAATTTCATCATCCACACAGTTCAACACACATCGTCATCACTAATTACACTTGGTAGGTACATGTGTGAGCAATTTCAATGTTGCTCCTCTGTAGTCCCGAGGGCGCTCATTCCTTGCAGCTCTCACCTACATAGATGATAAAAAGAGGTTAGTAATGAGTGTTACCAGTCTATAAATAACTAAGAACAAACTGACACATGAGAGCTTACCCTCCTGTTGAATGAAAACATCATTACTCTTCCTCATAGAACTCTCATAAGGGCAATAAATAGGAGCCGTCGACCTCACATGACAGCGTCCCCTTTTTATCTCATCCTCATTCATTGGCCACTTTAAACTATCCCTTATGTGGGAAAATCATTTTCTTTCCTTTCAGCCCTCTACATCCTCCGTATCACTAATGACCCAGAGTACATGGGCCGAATACTCTCAGGTATGAACCTTCAGTACCCTTTAAAACCACAAATCTAGATCCCTCAGGAATGGAACGAGTACCTATTAACCTCCACACTTCTCCGGGTTTGAGGAACTCAAAGGTAGAGTTATCAGGATCCCTCGGGAATGGAACAGATGCTTACTAATTTTAGAGCCCACTTTCACGAACACACACCCTATCTCAAGATGCGATCGTCTATTTTCCCTCATCTCACATCTCACTAAAAATGTGGCAAACTACATGTACATAGGCCTGGGTAGGAATTTCAATATAATAGGCTAGATTTGAGTTTTCGAAAACAAACTTGAGGGATCTCATTCTCGAGGGTTATTCATTCAGAAATTTCATACGACTAGATGGCCCGTGTGGAGTGGGATATAATAAATCTACCACTCGACACTTCTGCATACCTATTAAAACAAAACACGATAGAGTATAGAAGTCAAATTGGATGCGAGTCCTAAACGGACCTGGAAGAAGCTCCATTGTGTCCACGTGCTTAAACGGTGAGCTCTTATTCTGTACCTACATATCAAACTAAAAGCTACACCCACTTATAATACATTCATGCATCCTATAGTAGACATACATCAATACATACTCAGACCACATCATACATCAATCACACATAAGTTTTCCTATGCTATGTTGCATTAGATTACGATAGTTAGTTTTCCTAATTAGTTCCTTAGCATTCGTTTTAATACACTTCAATCAAGCAATTCATATTTTTATTTACAATAAAAATACCTAACACATCAATTTATCAATCCTAGCATGCAGCATTAATAATTATCACCTTTAATTAAGTAAATCGGAGTTAACTATACCTCACGTCGTCGACAATCGGCTAAGGGTAGGGTTTTGTTGTGTGGTTTGAGACTCGAATTCGGCATCAATTGGCGTCCAAAGTTCGATCATGTTCGATTGGATGAATTCGGCAGAAGATCTGGTGAATTTCAGCGAATCCAGTTTTTAGACGGTTTTTAGAGGTTTTTCGGCGGTTTTCATAGGTTTTTCGACAGCTTTCCACGGTTTTCAGGCGATTTTTTCAGCGAGGAAATCGGGGCTATGGTTGGCACCGGCTTGGCAAGCTTGACCTAATGGTGGTGGCAGTGAGGATGGCAATGGCGGTGATGGCTGTCGGAGATAGCGATGAGTCAGCTGTGGTCGGTTGGCTTGTTTGATAGGGCCTTGGCGGCAACACTGGGTATGGGGGAAAAGATTGGGGGCCAAATGGGTAGTAGGCATTGGCGACATGGCGGCGGTGGAGTGACACAGACGGTGGTGAATCGACACTGGGAAGGGCGGCACGAATCATCATGGTGACCGGGAGGTGGTCAGGGGTGCTTGGGGTGGCATAGCGACCACAAGGCAGGGCTCGATGGCGTCGATCGGCAACAATGTGGCGGCTTGAGGGGTCATTGACGGTGATGGTGGTGGTGGCATCGAGGGCTTGGGGAGAAGAAGGTCGGGGTGAAGTTTGGTGGCGCAGGTTCGTGAATAAAATTTGACTTGACTCCGACTTGGGCTAAAAATAATAACTAAGTCGTAATAAATCTAACAAAAATCCAAAAAATAGGAAAAAATCCCATAAAATATAATATACACTATAACATCACAATGGTATGTTCTATAACTAAGAAGCCACCCCACATCGCGTCCTAATGTATTATTCGGCCTAAAAATAATTCTACGATCAAATACATAAAAAAAATACTATATACTATCGTATACTCTCATAACTCATTTTTAATCGTCTTTTTAATGTTATTATCATATATACTTAGGTACACTTGACCCTCATCATTCATAACTCATGGCTGGCTTCGAGTTCGCACGTGGTTCATGAAATTGACTTCACTCCAACCGATGGTTGAACCGACTGGTTCGCTAATGTAAAACTCTAACTCAAGTCATTAGTTTTACAACTGAATTATCACGAGTTTAAATAAAACTATGTGAAAATATATTGTTAGGTCTAGGCCTTGCTCTTCGACTTAATGCTTGAAAACTATTTGTTTAACTTACTAATTATATCTTGATAACCGATTATTTGTAAAACTATAACAATAACGTGTTAGAAACATAGTATAATCACAATAAATGTATCTAAACTTCCCCAAACAGAGATTGTAAAACACCTCAAATAAAGAATAAACATGGACTTGGTCTGAGTGCAACTTTGGGCTCCTAGATGCTCCACTACAATCGTCCTAGTTTGAAGAATAATTTAACTCTACATTACAACCCAGACTAGCTTACATGTCTACATACTACGTTATGACATGAACATGATGATGATGTCATACTATATGCTTATAACACCATTAGCAATCATAGAACATCATACAAGTATTATATAATGTTTAAATATTCATAAACATAACATTCGTCGAACAAAAACATAAAAATATACAAAAAATTAGGTTTAGGGTATGAGTGCCATGGCGCTGGCTCTAGGTTTTGTATCCAAATTTCATTATCCTTTTCATTGTAAGCCTGATTTTTATAAAAAAAAAACAAGATTTCAATGCTCTCAAAACATGAAATCATGGGTTATTACAGATTTTTAATCTAGTTCGATTTAACCTATTTTTTCATGATATTAATTTTGAGAAAGACATGCTCATTGAAGATAAACTATTACCAAACATGTAGTATATTGTTTAGTCATCCTAGATCATTACTAGATCATTGAGATCACTTGAAAAATTTATTTACAGCATGTTTAAACATAGTTTGACATACCGTATATCAATTTCATGGATTGTATAATTATATAGAAACATAAAACATACAAGAAAACATGAAAGCAACATGGAGAATACATGACTCAACATGAGATATGAACATTATGCATGAATCTATGCTAATTCGGGTTTTAGTTATAATTATTAACATCTTTGATGTTGTCTAAATCTTTGCACCAAACCCTACTCCACACGAATTACAAAATCCAACTCATTAGTTCGGTGTTTTTGCGACCGGTTTGGCTTTGGCTCAGTTCAGTTAGTGTTTGGCCGATTTGGTTTGATCGTGTTGGTGCTAAGTGGGTCCCTGTGTATTGTTGTGGACATGGGCATTGGGCGCATTTGCCGTTGAGTTTTATCTGGTCGGCTCCAATTGCCAAGTTGTGATTTTGTTGTTGTTCCAAGTGTTTAGTTAGTCTAGGGTCACGTGTCGTGCTAGAGTCATGTCGCATGCATCTCAGCATACCACGAGTACTAGCTGCTTGTTAGAAACCTACCAGACCTATTACCCTTTCTTTCCCTTCTCTCTTTCTTGTCCTCCCCCTTTTCTCTTTTTCTTCATGTAGTGGCTAGGTGATGCCGCAAAGGCGTTGTCCTAGTGCACTTGCGCCCAACACATAAAAGTAGCATGTAGTTTCTGATTTTCTTTGAGCCAGAACCAAAAATCAGTTTTTTAAAACCCTAGCCGTCAACTCTCCAAACCCTATCCTTACACCTTCCCATCTTCTATTCCCTTGGCTGCCGCCCAGCCCGTTCTCATCCCAGTTTCCTCTCTTTTCTACCTCTCCTCTTCCTCTTTTTTCTTCCTTCTTCCCCCCTCTCTTCCCCCTTCTCTTCCCCCTTCTCTTCTTCATCTTCCAAGTACACTTTTCTCCTATTTTCTTTTGTTGTTTTGCATGAATTGCATTATTTCATATAGAGCTTGATAAAACTATATAAATCATATCATTTTCATCATTTTGATATACTATTCAATATGTTATGCATGTTACATCATTATAAAGATTTGATTTTTACATAAAGTTTACACCTTTTTTATTATTTGGATTACGTATTGTGTCTTTGTTGATTGTACACGGTAAAACGCTTCCTAAATTACCTAATCAAGCTTATAACAATAAAAAGAGGTGGACTTATATAAAAATATGGGTCGCATTCTAGTCGCCTAGATCGCGTACTAATTACTACTTAATTAAATAAGCAACGTAATAATATTTTGCGTGTGTGTTTAATTTTAAAATTAACCAAGTGTATGACCTAAATTAATTCCACAATGAAATAATTAATTTATTAAATAATAAAAAAATTAATTAATAAAAATCATTAATTACACACTTGGGTTGGGTGATTAAGACATTTCAATTCACTCCGCAAGAGCCAATCGAATCCGTTCGATCGGTATCTTTCAAGTTCCAGATTTTAATCTACCACGACGATTTAAGCATTGGGTTGCCAACTAATTTACTAGTTAGTTCAGATTATTTTAATAATTATTCAAATTATGCGTGACTGTTTAGTGAATTAGGATATCTCAAGTTTAGGTGTTTAGATCCCCAGACACGTCGAGATTTTTTGATATCTCAATTGTGTGGGTTTAAGTCCAAATGATGTTCCTAATATACCCACATCCCACCATGATTTCAGGACATAGGTTATTAACTTGTTTAGCTTATTGCATGATATCCGATTTCAAGTTCAAGTAGAGTTATTAGACTAGGTCAAATCAAAATGTTTATTTAATTTTCATTGCATGTCATGCATCCATATTGCTTCTAAAACTGTTTATAATTGCACACATTCATTATACAAGAGCATGAGCTGTCCCCATCATTAGGTTGCTCGGAGTTGGGCTTATTGTGGTAGGGAGGACGAGGAGGTCTTCTAAGGTCCATTAAGACTCTCTTTTGCTTAATCTTCTCTTTAGTTCATGTGATTTGATTTATATATCATAGAATGCAGTTAGTGGTATTTTATTGGATCCCACTACATGCAGGTCATTTAATCTATCTTTCGGATTAATAGAATCTCAAGGATGAGATCCCTTTATGAGTTTTTAAAATGTTATGAGATCTAATTCAAAGTTACACTTAAGTGCTATATGGAATACAAACTTGATATATATATATATATATCAAGTTTGTATTCCATAT
>JAVDBV010022518.1:0-11396 GCA_032619315.1 Piper longum
TTATAATCAATCAAATTAGGAAAAGAGGTAATTATACCTCGCGTCGTCGGCAATCGACGACGGCTATGGTTCCGTCGTACGTGCATCTCGAACCTCGAATTCGGCGCTCCACGACGTCCGAAGTTCGATAGGGTTCGACCGGGTGAACTCCGTGGAAGATCCGGTAAATTTCAGCGAATTCCAAAAATTCCTATTTTTCGGCGGTTACGGTGGTTTTTCGGAGGGTTCAGAGGTTTTCCGGCGACTTCTGACGGTTTTCCGGCAAGCGTTGTCGGCGGCGTCTACTGGTCGGATCGGGGCCGTATAGGCTACCATCGGAACCGTCTCGGCAAACCCGACGTGTCTGTGGTGTCAACACGGCCGACGGAGGCGGCGGCTCACCGGAAAATGCCAAAAACAGTCGCGGCGATGGGTGGCTAAATCCGGCCGACTGGGGCGGCGATCAGCGGCGCTCTGGTCGGGGAAGTTCGTTAGGGGGTCAAGGGGGTCGTGGCTACCAGTCGATCATGGCGGCGACGATCGCCGGCGGCGGAATCGCCACCGCGACCATGACGAGGTCTCCGCACTAGCTGCGGCAATCCACCGTTGCGGCGGCCAGACGGAGGCCGGGGCCTGTCGAGGCGGCACGGCGACGCTTCGCTAGGGCTGGGCAGCGTCGGTCAGCGGCCGGGCGGTGGCGGCGGCGCATGGGGGTGGCTAGGTTTTAGGAAAAAGGGGGGAAAGGTGTCGGGGAAAGAAAAACGCGTTGGGTGGCAATCTCGTAAATAAAACTTGACTCTACTCCGTCTAGAATAAAAAATAATAACTAACGTGTAATAAATCCTAAAAAAAATCCAGAAAAATCGAGAAAATCCCATAAAATAAAATAAAACACACAACATCCAAATGACATGCTCTATATTGATAACCCACCCAAAACTACCCATAACGCGTCCTAATGCGGTAAACGACCTAAGACTATTTCTACGGTCACAAAATAAAGAAATCTAAAACCATCAATTGTATACTCTCATATATTCTGATAACTCATTCTCTGCTCATTTATGACGTTATCATCACATATTCGGGTACACATGACCCCTCATACCTCATACACACGACCGGCATCGGCTCAATACACGTGTTCTGAAATATACTCAACTCGAACCGACGACTGAACCGATCGGCTAACGACTATAAAACCGTGACTCGAATCACGGGTTTTACACACACACACACACAGATATAAAACGATGTTCTGAAATTGACTCGACTCGGATCGACTTGTGAACCGATCGGTTCACAAGTATAAAACGATGACTCGAGTCACGAGTTTTAGAGTGGCCGCCCATGTTGCAATATGTATTTGAATTTCATATTTATTAGGAAATTTTTTTTTTATGTTTTGCATCTAATTCTCGTGGCAAGGTATGGACTAAGAATTCAATAACTACCAACTATTTAACAATGAGATAAAAAAACAAATTTAAATGATTTTTTTAAAAAAAGTAAAAAATGTAACGACTTTGTGACGTCTTTGAATTGAGCATTTGCAAGTGCCTGAGCGTAGCAAATTTTACAATAGCTTTGCTAAGATCTCTCAATTAATTAATTAATTTAATTAGTTAAGTTTCACATCCAATACCTCCCAAGATAAAATCTAATACATTAGTGGAGATAATACATATAATTTTTTATTTGATTAATTACCTTTTAAAAAATAACTAATAAGGCTATTAGTTTTTGTGCTAATTAGACCTAATTGTTACAATAGCCACTCTATTTGGAATGACCTTGCTAGCACTTTTACACCGGGCTTAGCAACCGTCTTTGCAATGGGAAGCATATTACTATTTTGCAACAAGAATCAGATTACAAAAAGTGTGTGTGAAGATTTATTACCCCTTAAAATTTGCAACAAGTTGCCGTACACAAAATTTGCACCGGCTATACCTGCAGATTGCAAATATGCTTTGCTCTAACACGTTATCTGCAATCGGTAGCTTCTGATTGGAAATTCGGATTCAACTTTTTTAGCTTCGGAAAACCCTCACTTTTAGCAACGGCTTTGCCGTGGGTAAAAATGGCTTTTCCATCAGTACGCCCAAGCTGTCAGCTAAAACTAACCTAATTTCTTAAGCTCTTATAAACCCCTTATCAAAAAAAATTGTCTTTTTAAATCCGTCCTTCAATCAAAAAGTTCCGACCTAGATTTTGATACGGTATTGCATCGACTTCATAATTTTATAAAGAAGACTAACTATCATATATTGCAAAATTGACGATGACACAACTGTATCATTTCTATAACAAAATATGGTTAAAAAATTTGAAGATCATCTACAAAGTTCCCTAACATTTAACAATTTCATGTTCATCAATTTGAGTTTAATTACGAGTTCCATGCAAATTCTACATTATTAAGCAGGAACGTTCAATACCGCCGTGCGACGCATCTAGTCTATAGAAAAATGATACATGCTACTTTCTAAAGATTAGGTGGGCAAGTGGCGTATGCAAATTCCATATATACAACTACAACCACTTACCAATCTTCCACATCCTTTTCTTAATCTCAAAATTAATCATGTCTAGTCTACAACAACTTATCACCGAATTGATTAACACACTACTTAATTAATCTTTACTGCTTCGAGTCCATTCCACAATCCACGTCTTTTATCAATTCTATCATTGACTTGAAAATGTAAACTTCCTCTCCAATGTAAGAAGGGACGGAAACAAGATGATCCTTATTTCCTCTTTTAGCTATCATCATCACCTCTATATCGGGCAATGAATAAGGCAAACACACTCCCTCCATACATCATACTTTCCACTCTATAATTGTTCTATCTTTTCAAGTTCACAGACCATCCCTACTCTCTTCTCGGATCAAATCTTCCTTTACAATTGTGTTCCTTTGCACTTATATACCATCTAATTTACGTAGATTTGTTGAGTTGAGAATGACAAATAGTTTATAGTTATTGTATAAATATAATCTATATTTTATCTTTAGTTTACGATGTATAATTTATGTATTTAGATTAGGACTTCTCCACTTATCGATCTCCTTTCCTCGGATACCACGTCCGTATAATATTTTGATACTTGTTTTATTCCAAAAGTTGACATGGTCTTTCTAGGTGCATATCAAAGTTTACATGCATTGGACGCCATCAAAATCATGATTGGTCTAACCTGACATAAGGCAAAATAAAATTTCTTGAAAGATTTAATTCACGCCCCCAAATCATAAAGGGTGTAAAAATGTTTAAACGCGTGACCAAATTTTGCACTTGTAAAACCAAGATGGTGGGTTTGGACATGTAGTTACCGTAAGTTGGACTAATAACGCCTGTTTATACTTGTGGGTTAAAAAGTCTGGTAAGAGCGACAACCCCTTAAGGACAGAAGCTCCGCATAAGTTCATATGTAAAGAATTGAAAATGTGCATATAACTGATATGTTAACTTGTTCATAATGTTATATGATTTAGTAATTTTAAACTTAATGCGGAATTGTCTCCACGGGTGGAACATTTCACATTAGGAATTAGCTGACGAGGATACATCAATGACTCATCAATATATATTTCGTATTATATATGACATTTAAATATGTGGTTTGGTTATTTTATTTGAAAATTTATTAGCATAATTGTGAAACCTATGTTGCAATTTGTGAACCCCACATGTTTCTTTTAAATAATTATTATTCTTTCTCAATGATTAATTAACTAATACCAAAATAAAAATGACATCAATAAGTAACCCATACTTTATTGCTGCTTAAATAATTTATTGTTTTTTCTTGTAACGTATTCCTATTATTAGTAACATCTGTCTTTGACTCTAATAAGTGGGTCGTTATAATTTTGGACAATTTGGTGTGAGCCATGGAGGCAAGTTACATTGTAAAATCAGACATATATTCACACGAAAATAAAGGTAGATAGAACATATAAAAACGATGTCAATCTGGGACACAGTTCAGATATATGAATGAATAATAGATCTCTTTGTATAAGAGGGAATATTTCTCCGTTTCATTACCGCAATAAAATTTGTTTAACGTGATTGGTATATATATTCAACTGTGTGTATATATATATATATATATATATATATATATACTTTGCACCTAACGTATATCAATATTTGAAAAAAAAAAACAACTTATGAGGGATCCAAGCGCCCAAAAGTTCCAAACAATACAAAACAATTCTCGCTAGCCATCATCTGATAAATGCGTATCTTCCATCTTACTTCATACCATGGAGTACGTACTAATGCCCAGGGCCTTTAGGACTAGGTCCGGCTTCAAGACGACCAATCCAACAATCTATAAACGAACTTCCCTTGTCATGCATAGAAGTATATGTATCCAAATGGTTATCACAAGCGAAGTGATCTCGAGGAAGATCACGAACAGCCTCTCCCCTTTCAATCCCATGCATGATAACCAAGCCGAGGAAGACGACCAACAAAAGAGTGCAAGCTCGACAACGATGATCCATCCGATCAGTGATCACCTTCACCTGCGCAGGTCGATTGAGAAGAACTTGGATGTTGATCAAGAGAAAATGCTTATGAACTCCAAGTTGTGCATGAGGGCCTCTCAATTTATAATAGCCTTAGCGTGGACTTGGAATGCTTTGGTAAGAGATTTTCTACCCATGGTGGCCAAGACAACAGAAAGCACAAAGTAGACCTTTTCAGCATAATTTTTTGGCGTTATGGGTTTCTTTGAATAAAGAGAGTGGGTTTAGGAAGCGGTCATGCACATAGAAGAACGCAGGTTGCTACTGCTTCAATGATATGACGTCCACTAAGAAAAATATATAGTCCAGTCATGGTTTTGATCGTTTACAAACTATAATTCATTGTCAATTGCAGCTACTTAATTACCCATCTGAGAGGAACAAGATGGTAGGACTAATTGAAGGCTGTGTAGAAAGTATACCAATTCAAACATGCGGACTATCGTATGTCTATCCTCACCAAACATATACGTTGAGTGGTGGGATTGGTGAGAATAGACATATACTAGTCCGAATGTTTGAATCGACTCTGGTGTAGTTTAAACAAGAAGGGACTGTGAACCTGGGTTGTATGGAAAATGGGAAGCAAGAAGGAAACGACTCATGAAACAAGGGAATGCCGTCGTAAGAAGGCAGTTGTGCTTATAAAGTTACATAAACAACGGGAGCTTGACTGTGGGTAGATCTTCATATAGAACTTTATAATATATAGACAAAAGAACAGTCTATTCAAGGGAAAGAATGAACATAAATTATTGGGTTGATATGTTCAATGCAAACATGATTCCAGTTTACAATGGCATGAGTTCATCATTCGTTCTTCATTATATTTTTATTACTTAACTGTGTTCCTAAGTATGCTTATAAGGATTATTACGATTTAATTACAAAATACAAGGCAACAAAAACCCTTCCACAGCATGATTAAAAGTTGCATTCCAGCTTCAGTTCAATGATGAATTTAGGGACTGAATTGGCGGGAAGTCAAAAACAAAAAACCAAAAAAATAAAAACAAAAAACAAGGCAAAAAACAAAAAATGGAGCTGGGTTAAACAAATCCAAATCATGTGCACACAGATAATACCCTTCACAAAAAAGCGTGCATTCACCATGCAGCCATTTTGCGGATGCTATCTGATATAAGACGATACCATTGGCAAAATCACCACATTAAACATGCACCTCGTAAGAAAGCTACCATTCATGCACATTTAGTGATCTTCTGAACTATAAAAACGCATCTCAGTCGTAAAATAGCAGATAGAGAAGAAAAAGCTACAAATGCCACTCGTCTAATTTAGTCCGGTCAATTATGTCAGTTTTGGCAATGCAGAGGCATTCCTGATACTACACCAATCGGACTTCAAGATGCAAGGAACATCAAACTTTTCCGAAGATAAAGATAAACATCCTTGGAACACCAATAACACAACTAAGCAATTTCATTATCTGAGCAATTTTGTCTGTTACAACAAATTATCTAGTTAGCTTATCATCCTCGTGAACGAAGAGATTTGATCAGTAGCGTTTTCATAATCCACAAAATGGGGCACTCCTATCTTCCAAGCTGACAACGTAGAAATCAAAAACTATAAAGAGCCGCAAAATTTCAAAGCTCACATCTTTCAACATCGACTTCAGGTTTTGCTTGTAAGTTATAAACAAAAATCAAAATCAGCAGCAGAAATGCACCTAGCACTTTTTGTCTGATCTTGTTGGTCTTACCGAATTCCAACCATGTAAAATTTTCAACCAAAAACCATATGGTACTCCACATAGTTGTAAGAAAAACAGTAACTCCTCTTAGCTGTATACTGGTGCACACGGATGATTACACACAAATTGCATGCTGTATGAGTATCGAAAGTAAATCCAGCCATTCTTCAAAAATTGTGGCTAGAGAGTTATAATCCATCTCAAGATAAAGAAGCTGCAAATACTATTAAAGCCCAAAATTGTGATTTTTAATGAGTAAACGACGAATTTAAAAGATTCCCCCCAGGTAAAGTCCACCTAATGATGCTTCTGCAAACCTATCATGTGCAGTTTAAATTCTGATTATATTAATGTTCCTAATTGCAAACATTATTTTAAGAAAAAATTTAAAAGGTAAAAGTTAGCAACCCTACTGCCTATTGCAGTTGTCTAGTAGCTGTTCCTGTTTGACATCAGTAAAAAGCTGCTTGCCTATTGCCACTAGAATTCTTCTGTTTGCAGATGTATGGCCATTCCAACTGCTCTTAGCACTTAGCAACTATGACAGACTGCTACCAAGCAGCGCTAGCATACAAAGCAACCAGAAGGTCAATAAGCGCTTCTTAGGCAATCCATGCTTTGGCATGTCTTTCAGCTTGCTCTCCGACATAGAACCTTGAAAAAGCTTCTTGCATTTAGTTTAATATGACTCAAATAATGTATCCATACAAACTATCCAAAGGCCACCATATTGCCTATAATCCAAAACTCCACTAGTCACATAAAAATATGTTATTAGAATCCTCCATCAAGACAGTGTAGTATCTCAAGGGCTCCATAATGTATCTTCAACTGCAGTCACAGAATCCAAGACCTTTTGCACAGGAGAACGGAAAGCACACATCACATAGCAACTATCAGAAGAACAAGAGCTTTACTCGAAGTCCCTACTATATCTCAAGTTCTCATCTTCAGACACTGAAAAAACTATACAGTCTGCGGATAATGTCCTCTCTTTTCAAAAGCCTGCAGGGAATCCAAATGTTTCAAAACAAACCACATTCTAAAGCAACGCTTCCTTGATGATAATGCTGCGCCATTACCAATTTCGAAGCAGCACTCCATCCGTAATCATATGTCTTGTAATAATGCAAATCATAAGCCAGTAAAACTTTTAACAACCACAGCGCTGCCACTAGCATAACCAACAAATAAACCAAAATAAACTATTTCCGTAAGAATATGTAAATAGAAAACACACCTCAGTAATATGATCCAGAGCCACTACTGCCCATGTATCCACTACTGCCTGCACTTCGACCACTATAAAGAGAGTAAGAACTACCACCAACCTGCAAAAATTAAACAGAAATAAATTATTTTAGAAATGGAAACCATCAGGTCTAAAAGTCAAACATCAAAACCTAATAGAAAGGTTAGAATTGTACACGTTCACGTGACATGTATTCATCACCATAACCAGACGTATAAATGCCACCCACATCACTGCTACTTACAGACCCTAAGCATCACATAATTTGGAAGAAATATGCACAGAAAACATAATCAGTTATTGCTTACAACTGAAACAGCCACATTTAACAATGAGAAAAATTGAAGGATACAGTTATTAACCTCCATAACCTATGCCTTGACTCCTATAAATTGCATCATGACCAGAGAAGCTCCTGCTGCTACCATAACCTCTAGCGAACCTGTCAGCAATGGCATATGGATTAGGTTCACAAACCATTTTGAAAGAGCTCATGCCACCAGCCAATATAATCTTGCTTTTTTGGACGTAGATGCACAAAACCTTAACATGTGTCAGCTCTAATGAATTGCATAATGAACAATACCTATCAGAATAAATATCATTGTAGTTATCTCCGTAGGCCAAACGAGCTCTTGATTGACGGGGATCAGCATACCGTGGATCTTCATCCTATAGAGCTAACTAGCTTACAATTAGCAGATCAAGAAAAGAGATAATGACAAACAAAAACGAACAAAAGTAATCATATAACCAACCGCAACCACTGTGTGCAGTAAAAATCAAAAAGAAAATATCACTAACCATTACTGAAAATGGACGCTTTGATCCAGGCAAGGGATCGAGCTCTCTCCCACGGCTTTCACGGAAACTTGGGTGAGACCTCTCCAGTTTTCTCTCATACCCCTCATCAGCATAGGCTCTCCTAGCGACCCGCACGGCACCATGTGGATTGTCAGCAGGATGAGAAGCTCCTCGAGAAGAGTATTCATCCCTATACGACGACCGCCTGTCAGCTGTAGCTCTTGGCCCATAATCTGTGGAAACTCTGCTGCTTCTAGGTGGATGAAACTCCTCACGTCTTGCATATTCCCTCTTTAAACTACTCCCCTTGGGATATGGTGCAACTGCTAATGTGCATCTATTAATTTAGAGGATGAAAAGAAAAACAATGGCTTAATGATAATGATAAAGTATAGCACGTAGAATAAAGAAAGTCACCAGGTAGCCTTCTTTCATAAGATCTTGTCGGAGGCAGATGCCGAGCTCTATCAGGAAGCCCTCCATATGGAGGTCTATACCTTGCTGAAGCTGCTCTCCCACGAGTGGGTGGAAGCAGACTCTGTGAAGCAGATCCTCGTGCTGAACGGCTGGGTAAGGCTCGACCTGGTAGACCACGATTATATCCACCCACTTGTCGAGAAGGCCCGCGAGCAAATTTATGGTCACTTCGAGCAGAATGCCTTCCTCTACTTTTCTGATTCGGTCTTGACAACCTCGCTCTCACTTTTACCTGCAAAAAAGCCGTTGAGATGAAAAACGCTTCATAATGAAATTGAATGTTTGCAAAAAATAAATAGGGGGTAATAGAGGAGAACAAGGAAAATAAAACCAACCTTGTTATTCCCTTCACCTAATTCCATATTATTAATTGCTTCAGCACATGCTACTGCAGCATCATGAGAATCAAATGTGACGAAACCAAAATCTTTTCTTTTTGCAGAAGGCATGTTCCGAGCTAGTTCAACTTTCTCAATTTCTCCAAATTTATTCAAGTATTCCTTGACTTGGTCTTCATCCCAGGATGCAGGTATTCCATCAACAAAAATAGTTTTAACCTGGCGAGCATGATAGATAGTATGTCACAAACAAGCTCCTTAAAACAACGAAGCAACCTGCCTTTAATAGCTAACGCTCAGCATACAAAAAGACATGCACACTTTAAATCAAAATTCTTAAAAAGTACCCAGAGCATCTGAAATAGAAGCTACCTGTGCCATAACTTCATCATCTGGTTCAGTAAATGAATCTGCAAAAGATATCTTTGCGATCCTATCAACTCCAAAAACAACTTCCCTTCTTTGCAAACGCTTAAAAGCATCCATTGCATCAGAACGAGATGCAAATTCTAGAAACGCAAACCCACGATTCTTCTCTTCATTGTTGCCATCAACAACCAAGGTCAAATCGTCATAATCAACTATACCATAATGTTTTAGCTTTTCTTTCAACTGAAAAAAGTGGACAGATAATAGAAAATAAGTTTACAAGCAAAATTGCTTTCCAGAAAATCGCATGATATAGAAATAACAAGCATACTTACAGTATCTTTGGTCCATGTCTTGTTAATATTGCCAATAAAGAGGGTGTCATTGTCATGACTGGGTGAGACACCACACTGTTTCCCATTGATCTAATCATTGAAATTGCAGATAACAAAAATTAGATATACAGTAAAAATTTCTTGTTCTAAATCAGCCAAAGAAAATTGAAGCTGTACCATTGGATTTTTAAGTTCCATAACAGCACGTTTTGCTTGCTCTGAGGTTGCAAAACGTAAGAAAGCAAAACCTTTGTTTTTCTTAGTTTGAGGATTCTTCATCAGCCTAATTTCCACAACCTCCCCCACACCAACAAACACTTTCCGAAGATCTTCTTCAGTAGTTTCTTTTCGCAGGCCGCCAACAAATATTTCAAACTCCTTCCGCTTTCTCCTCTCCTTTACAACCTCGTGGTGCTCTTCATGCTCAACTACATCTTCATGCTCTTCCACTTCATCAACAATTTCATCTTCCTCACCAACTTCCTCCACCCCATCTTCCTCCTCAACCATGTCACCCTCATCTCCTTCAACAATGTCCCCTTCAGCATCATCCCCTTCATCGTACTCATGCGCATCCACAAAATCCTCCTCTCTGTCATCATACTCCAAAACCGGATCTTCCTCCGGCTCATACTCCTCAAGCTCATTATCATCCAATTCCAAACGCTCACCTCTATCTTCTTCTTCAAAATCCTCTTTCATCCCCTCATCCTCTGTTATTACAAAACTAATGTCAAGCAAACTACTATATTAAAATAAAAGGAGAATTAACAAAAAATATAAAAGTACTTCCTAACAAGCAAGTTCCATACTTTATTCATCAATATTCCTCCAAAGTTACATGCAAGCAATACCAGCCATTTTAAAATTGAAACTTGAAACATATAATCATAAAGGACTATATTAAAAGTACAAGAAGGCAGTAAAAATAATCTAGCAAGTAAGTTCATCAACAATCCACAAAAATTGCATGCAAGAAATACCAACTATTTTACTATTGCTATTTGAGCTTGATACTCTAAATCAAAATGATGGAAGCACAAATAACTATTCTTTTTCTCCAAGAAACCAAATAGAATTGCCAAATAAAATAAAAAGAATTGCACAATACCCTCTGATTTCCATTGATAAACCACCTTGCACACTCAAAGACTCAATATTTAAGATAAAAAAGACAAAAAAATTCCTCACCCAAACTCCCATTGAGCTCAATTCCAGAATCCGGATGCCGCTCCGGCGTCAATTCCTCCAAATACCCTCCCAATACCACAACCTCCTCCTCCTTGGCGGGGTCCTCCCCAACCTCCACCGAATTCTCCGCCCTCGGCGTCGACCTCACCGCCCGGGCCCTCTTCGCCGGCGACGGGGCCCCCTTCTTCGCCGAACGAGGCGGCATCGTCCACAATTGAAGCCAAATTCCTCCAATTCCGAGTAGCACCGGCGAAGATGTGATCGGAGAAGTAGTTCGGAAGGGCGAAAAGGATGGAAGCAACCAAGGTCAATCGGAAACCCTAGGTCGCCTCAATTGGGAAAGGCCGAAGAATTTCGTTGCAACGTTCGGGGTATATATATATATATA